>VXBX01001788.1:1117211-1150801 GCA_013400415.1 Scytalopus superciliaris | reverse complement strand
TCGGGGGCTGGCCAGCGCTGCTCCCCGGGGGCGGGAGGGGGGTAGGAGCGGCAGGATCCCTCCCTATCCCTGCCTACCCCTCCTTATCCCTCCCTACCCATCCCATTCCCATTCCCGTCCCTCACCACCGGCGCGCGCCCCGCTTGGATCTCCCTCCTCGCCCCGGCCACGGGATCTCACGGGAACTCCCCGCCCCGCTCTCGCGAGAACGCCCCGCCGTAACGACGCGACTAGGCGCGCATTGCCCCTACCGTAATCCCGCGGCGCGCACTTGGTTCCGGCTCGGCCTCCTGGCAGCTCGNNNNGCAGAGCCCCCCGGCCCCACCGCAGCTGCTGCCACAAACCCCCCGCACTATGGGGTTCCAGATCGGGAGGTCTCAAACCACTTGAAATTCAGTAAGTCTGTAAGCAGTCCCAAGATCGTGATCAGCAAGGTCTGAAAGCCTTAAAAACACTCAGTGCCACCAGCCCCTTGTACAGCTCATGCCACAGGCTGCCTGATAAGAGCACTATTCAGTATAAAAGTTGTCAATTCCAGACAAGGCAGTGGAAAAGTTTATTTGTGCAAACAGATTTCCAGCAATTCAATCAGTCATTCTCCCCGTCTGGGATCTTGGGAACACCTTGTCATTCCACCTGAGAAACACCACTGGTCACACCTGAAACAAGACTGGGGAAATGATCTGGGTAGCAATGACCTGGCCCCCACTGCCATTGGATTTATGAGTGCCATGAAGTAACAATTCCTCAATATAACCTGTGTCCACAGGAAAGGGAGCAAAGCCACTGGGCTGAACCTTCCCAAGCCAGCTGTGCCTCAGCATTACAGATCCCATGTCAGGATACAGATCCTGATTTGCACAGTAACATTTTCTATTTTCACATGTGATAACAAATTGGACCACCTTCTGAGAGGCACTAAATTGGCTCAAAGTCCCTCACATTCTGACAACCCCCTTGTCTCATTGTATGACAACCCTAACAAGGCAACAGTTTTCAACCACGCATTAAAAACTCATAAAATCATCATTTTATTTTCATTTACATTACTCCAGCCCCAGAGGCTTCCCTTCAGGTTATTCCTCTCCGTTCCCAACCATCTTCTTCACAGGTATTTGAAAAGCATCATGGACTTCATAAGAAGAGTTGCAGATTTTCCCAGGGTCTTAATGGTGGGATTTTTCTTTAGACACCTGCCAAATTCAGACGTCCAATCAATGCCTGATCACCTGTTTGAGAATCTGCAGTTCTCAGCTTTCATTTCCCTTTGTACAGCCTTGCCAAGTAATAAGATTCTGCAGACTCCTTCCGGCTGGCCTGAGGCTTTATAGTTCTCACATCCTGGAACTGCTCCTTCAGTCTGTTTTGCAGAAGACGGGCCTGAGATCCATCCCAGAATTTACAGAGCATCGTTCCTTTGGCCTTTAAAATGCTCTGGGACAGATTCAGGAGGCCTAAACACAGATTGATCACCTTCTGGTGGTCGAGTTCCTTGATGCCTGTGGCGTTTGGTGCCATGTCACTCAGGATGACATCCACCTTCCCTGCAGGAAGCAGGCTCTGGATTGTCCTCAGCGTGCTGGGGTCTGCAATGTCAGTCTCTGCCAGGAAAACTGCTCCTTCCAGAGGAGAAATCCGCAGGAGGTCAACGCCAAGGACAAAGCCAGTGGGGGCAGCAGGATCTGTAAAGATGAATGACATGTGGAACACTCAAGAGTGGCTGCAAAAACCTGCACACGTGTGAGCTCAGTGACAGCCAATAAACAAAACTGCCCTTCTGTCCCCAGGCAGTTTCCTGGGTGCATCTGGATGGAGGGTTTGCCATAAACCCATCCATTCAAGACATGGAAACGCAGCTACTCTGGAAAAGCAAGGGGGATTTTGCTTGTTTTTCTGCTGATCTTTCAAGGCTGACAATACAGAAATCCTGGACAATGGCATAGATGATAACACCTTATCTTGTGGCTCAAACCATGTAACCCATGCACAGTGGTTACTTCCACTTTTCAAGAATAGAAATAAAAATTCAGATAAGCCAAGGTAACTGCTGGAGGCCACACCAATTTCAGAACTGCATGAAGGGATCTTCCCCACAACAGCAAATCAGAACCCTAACACCACATAGGCATGATTTTATTTCACACAAATACAATTCCTTCAGACCATATGAAGATTTGGGAGGCACACACCTCCATGTTTGTATCAGTGGCTCTGGCATTTGCCACTACACTGATCACATCACAGTATTTCTTAGATTGCATAGCATCTAGATTTCATAGTATTTCATAGATTTCTCACAGATTTCAAGAGGAGTATCACCCCCCTCCTTGCCTGCCAAAAACATGCACGTACCAGCACCCAAGGCATTGACCCTCTGTACAGCAACCTGGCTCCAAGCACCAGGTGCTGCTCCACAGTCAAGAACAGAAAACCCTGGCCGAAGAATATGAAGCTTGTCATCAATCTCCAGCAATTTGAAGGCACTTCTGCATCGATAATGCTGCTGCTTCGACGCCTTCACAAAGGGATCCTTCAAGTGCCGCTCCAGCCACTGGTGCTCAGTCCCAGTTTTCCTCAGGAACCTGCCCGTGGTGTGCAGGCATCTGCTCACCCAACGCCAGCAGCTGGAACAAAGGCAACTTAACTGGTTAGTGCACCATGACCGTGTATTTCAAAAACGAATAAATCACAACCTCGCCTGCAGGCTGCCCAGAGAGCCTGCGGAGTCTCCAGAGACATTCGGATCCCACCTGGATGTGTTCCTGCTCCAGGTGACCCTGCCTTGGCACGGGGCTTGGACTGGATCATCTCCAGAGGTCCCTCCCAACCTGGTCTCTAAAAGAAGCCTCCAAATTTGAGATTTTTGGCGCTTTTACTTACCAAGTTCAACCACAACAGGTTTGGGGTGAGGCCTCATGAATTACCCTGAGCGAAGTGGGAAAAGAGCCCCCCCTCCAGCACAGCTCTGGTGTTGGAGTGTTCAGGGGACACTCTTTGGCAGTGGCCCCGGGGTGTCTCGCAGGGGCCGGGCCCTCCATGAGCCCCTCAGAGGGACGAGGCGGGGACCCGCAGCCGAGCACCCACCGGCCACACAGCCAGCAACCACACACCCAAACCCCTAACCCATCCCTGTGGGAAACTCCACGGGCCGGCACTGAGGACACCACCCCAACCCCCGGAGGGCACCGGGATGGCCTCGGTGGTCCCGGCACCAACCTGCCCCCGGCAGCGGCAGCGGCAGCGCCCGGGCCCGCCATGGCCGCTGGGCCCGCCCCGGCCCGCCTCCCCTGCCCTTCTCTCCCCTCCCCTTCCCTCCCCTCGCGGAGCCGCGGGAAGGGCCCAGCTGAGGGAACTGAGCGGGAAAATCCGGCACTGGGGGCTGAGGTACGCGGGAACGGGGCTGGGGTGCTGGGGTTGAAGGGTTTGGGCAGGGGGTGCTGAGGGGANTCGGTGGGAGCGCTGGAGGAGGAGGGACCGGGAGAGGCACTGGGGACCAAGGGTTTAGGGAGCAGGCTTTGGGGCGTGCTGGGTGTTTTGGGGCTGCCTGCACCCCCTGGAGCAGCGTGGCCTCGCCCCTCTCCCAGGAGCCATGTACACGTCCAGACTCTTCACGCTGGTGCTGGTGGTGCAGCCCCCCCGCGTCCTCCTGGGCATGAAGAAGCGCGGGTTCGGCGCCGGGCTGTGGAACGGCTTCGGGGGGAAGGTGCAGCCCGGGGAGAGCATCGAGGAGGCTGCCCGCAGGTGGGGACAGTGCGGGGACACAGGGTGGCCCTGGAGGTGATGGACCGCCAGCAGAAGGCTGCAGGGGGAGGTACCCGGCTCGGCCGGTCCGTAACACCCCTGTGTGTTACACACCAGTGCACCCGTGAGCCGTCTCTGAAAGAATCCCCTGCTCCAAAGGAGATGAGGGTTCATCCCCATGTACAAAGAAACAGGATTGCTCCCCCGTGTCTGTCAGCTGCACATCTGTAACTGTCATCCAGTCTGTGAGCAACTGGAACTTCCCAAGTGTCCTCTATCCCATCTCCTGGACTCTGATCTAAACTGAGAGTGAGTCTGTGAGTGGTGGACAGAGGTTCTTGCACTGTTCAGAGAGGTGCAGTGTTTAATTTTGGCTGTATAGCAGAATTGCAGCTAATTTAATTTAAATCATAAGCCAAACTACTTATTATTTAAATTTTGGAGCTGTTGAACAAATGCCACCTTCCACAGCACCATTCTTAGTATTAGAGATTCCTTATGAAAGGCACTGTAGAAATTTATTGCTTGATTGTATGGTGACATTTCTAAGTGCTAATGCTGAGTTAGGGAATTGAATTTCATAAGTAAAAAGGCACAGTATAATTTTTGAAAATTTCAGTGCTGATTTCTTGACGTTCTTTCTTCTGTCTGATCATTTAAATGAAGTGGGAGACCACAGTTGAATTGCTAAACTCTAAAAATCAGGTATCTTATTCTTTACCATGAATATTGCTGTTACTAAGCCATCTCCTCAGTTTCTAATACAAACCCGGAACTGCTCTTGCACCTGCAGGAAGATCAGTGTTGGTGTGCTCAGCTGCTGCCCAGCAGCTTCTGCCCTGAACAGTCTCCTCAGCTGTGCCAGCCCAACCGCCTGGGTTCTGTGGTGAGCTGATCCTGGGGACAGAAGGCTCTCTGTGCAGATGTGCTCCCAGCAGTGCACGGTGTTAATGTCCCTGACACTGAGGTCATGGCTTTTTGTGTGATTGCTCAGTTTTGTGCCTTAACTCAGCCTTCACTTGTTAGGCTTACACTGCCACTGACTGTGGTATAAATCTAATTATTTGATTTGGGGTTTCATTTTCTGGTCACGTGTTTACTTGTGCTGGCCTGGAGTCTGACACTGGAGCTTTTGTCATGTGTCAGAAGTTTCACTGATCTCAGTGCAATGTTTCACAGCACAGCCAGCACCTGCTGCTGGCGACTGGGACTGTCCTCATCCCTTCACCTGCAGTTTACTCCAGAAGGACACAGCCAGTTCCTACCGAGGTCAGCTGTGCAGGAAGCTGTCTCCAAATCCAGGACCAGCTGGACACACTGGCCCCCTTCCTGGCAGGAACACCACCAGTGCAGTGGCGCCTTGGGGTGCAGCTTTCCTCCAGGAAGTCACACAGTCCAAATCAAACTTCCCTTGCACCACTTCTGCCCTGCACCATGACTATGGTTCTGTGTTGCTCTGCCTCAACTGGGTTGGCAGTGGTGTCAGGTGTGAAGTCCTCATAGAACAGGTAGTTAAATATTAAGCCAAAACCTGAACAGAAGTTCCCAGTAGCAAGTAAGATTTCTATCCTTGGCTGGGTATGGCACATTCCCCTGAGCACTTGGGCACCCACAGCTCCTCAGTGGTACATCTTGTAAGGGGAACATTGGATGAGTTGGTTATTTCTGCTTTGCCACCTGTAATGTTCCACTTGCTACAGACAGAGCCAAACAGCTGATGGATAAATTGCCTGGAGAACCGTAGCAGTGTTGTGCTTTGTTGTTCAATTACCACTGCCTGTAAAAGCAGGCTTTTAGATTCATTGCTGGAAAACTGCCTCTCTTTCAGACATAGATAGCTTTTCAGAAGATAAACTAAAATTAGCCAAGACATTAAACTGAAGTATAATTTTGAAGGATAGGATCCATGAAGTTGATGCCAAAGAAAGCTGGAGCCTTAAAATGGTATCCATTACATTTGAAAATTGTTGTTACTGCCAAATAGACAACTACATTAATTATTAACTTAAGATACATGGTTTGAGAGTATTCCTTATTTTTGTACATTAGAAGAACCATGACTAACTTCAGTCTATGCTGCTTCTGCTGGAGGGAGGTAAAATAAAAAAGATCCTGAGCACAGAGCATAAACAGAGGAAATAATTGAATGTGCTTCAAGGAGCCGTGCATGGTGGTGCGTGGAAAAGAGCTGTCTGGCACATCTCTCCAAGTGCTCTTAAAAAAGTCCTGCCTTCTGGCCTCTCGTTATGCTCAATGTGCTTCCAAGGAGCAGAAAGGGAAAGTTTACACAAGTGCTTTGTGTTTCTTATACAGCATTTGAATGGGAGATGGGATTCTTAATGTTCTGTATGCAAGTGATGTTATGTAGTGTGTAATTTAAATAAGCTTCAGTTTGCCTCAGAAGTAGCTGGTTGTGTGGCAAGTACAGATGTTCTGGTGTGCATCACCTGTTTCCCTGCAATTCTAAAAGCTTTAGTTTGAAGTTGGGAAAGCCTTTTCCTGTCTAAATGAAGTGTATCTCAGAGTTCTGAAGCCACATCCAGTCACAGTCATATGACTTTGTATGCCCACTTCTCAGTAATCTCAGAAAAGATCAGCACATTGCAAGAACCATAAATTACACTAAACCATCAGTTTTTCTGAATCATCCCCTTCCAACACAGACTATTTTCCTAGCAGCCTCAGAGACTGAAGTAACACATGATCCCATCTGACCTGGCTCCCCTGTGGTGTAAGCTTTCCCCTTTGGTTCACTGGAAGGGTTTTCAATGTGCGAGTAAAGCCAGTGGCTGTGGTTTTGTCTTCCCACTGCTCACTTTCCTGTAAAGAAGTCTATGTCATGCAGGGAGCTCCTGGAGGAGAGTGGACTGACTGTGGACACCTTGCAGAAGATGGGTCGGATCACTTTTGAATTTGTGGGCAACTCTGAGCTCATGGATGTTCATGTTTTCCGGGCAGATCACTTCCATGGGGAGCCAACAGAAAGCGAGGGTATGTAGCTGGTGAGGGGAAGGAAGGACGTGCGTGCTCTTCTGAGACATCACTGCTCTTATGAAATGGGGAACTGTTCATGCCAGAATGCCTTGGAGAAGGGAGGCAGCTGGGCTGTAGAGGGAAGGTGCTTGTTGACAGATATTCAAGCTCTGGGCAGGAAAAAATCCATGAGAAAGTCCCATGCAACATTCTTTTGTTTTGTCTCACCAGAAATGCGGCCCCAGTGGTTTCAGCTGGACGAGGTGCCATTCAATTGCATGTGGCCAGATGATGTCTACTGGTTTCCCTTGGTGCTTCAGAGAAAGTTGTTTCGAGGCTATTTTAAGTTCCAGGGAAAAGACACCATCCTGGAGCACAGCCTGAAAGAAGTGGATGAAGTTTAAGAAAAGAGAAGCATTCAGCCCGCGTGCCACTGCCCACACTGGACTGCAATACCATGAGTATGACTTACGAGGGTGTCCTTGCTCAGCTCTCCAGGAAATGAGATTTATTTTCTAGGTCACTGGAAAGTAAGGAAAACAAGGGGGTTTCTTAAAGCAGAAATGAAAGTAACAAGATTTTCCATGCTGTGCAGTCCCCTGCCTGTGGTAGGCTTCCATGGTTATGTGATCACAGCTATTAAAAACTTAGTGTTAAACCTTTTCACAGGTGGCTAATGGTTTAGGTTATTTCCCTCATGACTGAATATCTTCTTTAAATATTAAAAATATTTCTGTAGTAAAATCATGTGTTGTTCTGTTGGAAAAGTGTTGTGAAAGCCTTTTGAAAGGTCCAGGTAGAGACCCCATCAAGATTCTCCAGCTGAAGGCAGTGTGAGGTTATGAGAGTTAAAAAAACAGAAGTCAAAGGTAGATGTATAGTTCTGTTTGAGCCCAACTTTCACTCTTGTAGCTCCTGCCATCAAGTTGAACTCCTCTGAGCATTTCAGGTAAAAATATGCTGAACAAAATCAGCTTTCACAAAATCCATGCTGCAGAGTGCCACCCCCATGGCTGCACGCTTTGCCACAGGGCAGCAGCAGCTGACTGCTCAGCATTGATGTCAGCATGGTGGGCAGCAAAAGTTTAATCCAGCTGTGCTAGAAATAACACATCACATATGTAACTTCTTACACAAGTATTGTTTTTTTCTTTTTTTAAACACCTTTACAAACATATAACACTTACAGATAGAATCTTGGAATGTAATGTAGGATCTGTAAACATTTCCAGTCTACCAGCTGTAGTAATAGTTCTTTAATTCCTGCATTTGGATAAAGTGCTTCATACATAAGGCTATTTGAGCAAAGCAAAGATACAGGATATTCCAGGCAGGCAAAATTCACACCCTCTCAACATTTGCTTCTTGTCCCCCTCCAGCAGTTTTGAGTAATTTATACAACTCAAAAATGCCCTTCTTCATCTGCTCAGCAAGTCACAACTCAGACTTAGAGGATGAATTAACACCTTAAAACCTTACTTCTCCTCTTGTGCTGCACACTGAGTTATTTACAGAGGTTTTGCTACCCACCTCTGCTTCTGGCCTGGCAGTGAGGGTTTCTGGCTGCTCTAACAGAGAGAATGGCTCAAGGTAAGTAGGAGAGAAAATAAGCCCAGGAAGACAGGCAGCTTTAACAGGGTGTAGGACGTTACTGCGTGGTAGGAAAGGGAGTGACTGGCAGCCAATACCTGTTATATCTTGATTTATTTCCCGGTAGAAACTAAATTGCTGGGTGAGAGAGAGCACATTACAGAATCACACTTTCTGTTCCTCCAGGACTTAGAGAGGAAAAGAACAAGCACAGCTCAGGCTCACACTTGTCTTTGCTCTCCCTTCTCTGCAGTCAGGTTAGTCCTTTCAGGAAGATGCTTTCCCCAGCCCTGACTTTCAGCTCATGGCAGAGAGCTGGGATGTTACTGCTCCTGCTGCTGCTGTGACACTGACATGGTTTAAGTTCTGTCCCCAGCTGGTGAGCTTTGTCTTCTACAAAACAGCACAAACTGAAAGGTGTAAATTAGCCTGTTACAAGTTCCAGGAATTACACCCTTGCACAATCCAAGTAGGAGAGTAAAAGCACTGGAATGCAGCAAGGCACCATTGAGCACATTACAAATTAGGAAGAGCAACTTGCAAGGAATATGTAAGGAGAGGGAAAGAAGGACCAAAGATTAAAGTTATACTGTAAATACAGTTTGGAGTCTTTCAAGGAAAGATACTGGACAGAAAGCCACTTCACAGCTGGAAGTGGAGAAGCCCTCAGGAGTGACAAAAACATAGAGCCCTTTTGACAGAACAATTTTCAGGCAGCCTCTCAGGGTCTCAGGTACCTACACAACAGACCTGCAGAGACACCAACAGCAAGACTGGAGGCCTTTTCTGCCATCACTGTTTTGAACACGTGAAGGTCCCCCGACCACAAGCACACAGAGAAAAACTTCCATTGACAAAGGCACATTAACACTGACACCACATCTTACAGGAGCATGAGCTCTTGGATAGGCAGCACACACCTATCAGTTAGTCTGCTTTCTTAGTGTTCACTGCAGAAGGCAATAGCATGGAGGTCACTACAACTGCTTCCCCCACACTGACCCAGGGCAGACAGGCCACTGAAGTCAGCCTGATGGATCCCTTGGGCTCCCTGCTGCATCCCTAAGGGCAAGGAAGCTCTGCTTGATGCTGCCCTCCAAGTCTAACAGATCCACAAACAAATACAGTAAGGAAATCCCTTACATACTGAGGTAAACGTAACAGTGCTATCTGCACACTGACCAGTCTCCCAAAAGAAAGGTTTTCAAACTAAGGGTTGCATGAAATAGCATCTGCACATGTTTAGGAATGAGACAGAAGCTTGATAGTCCAGTATGAAAAAACTCTGAAAGTGCCAACAGCTGGATCAGCTTTGAGAATACGAGGCCCCTGTTCTCAAATACCTGGTGAACAGAGTAAAACTAAAACAAGAAAAGCCCACCCCCAAAACTTCTCTCCTGAAAGAGGCAAGGGCTGACAATGGAGGAACAGGTGTTTTCTCAATGTAATTCCAGTTTCTTGTAAGTCCTGTGGTGTGTGTTTATCATTATTACAATCTCTGCATTTGGACTTGCTTTCAAGGAGAACAGGAAAGAGGAATTAGTCTAAAGCCCAAATGTCATGTTTTTTTGGGATTTGGTTCTTGGTTTTAAATAAAGTCCAAAATTGTAAATTTTTTCGAGAAGTGAGGAGTGCAAAGTTCCATTTAGGCTAGTCCTTTGCAAGTGCTCCTACAGAACACTGCCCACCCAAATTACATAGAAGATCCATCAGATGTCCCAAAATATTCTCATTTTGACTGTTCATCACATCAGGCAAACAAGTATAAACAAGGGAGGATGGGTGCTAAGACTAAGCCAGCCATAACCAGCCAACACCTTCTAAAGATGCCAGGGGTAAAGAGCATGTAAAAATCTGGTAAACACGCTTTCCGCACTTGAACCACAAACCATCTTCCTAACCAAGACAAGGTCAAGCAGAAAAACCTTCTGTGCCATTCTTGAGATAATATCTCCTTTGTTAGTGGGCTGTAGAAACATTTTTCTCCCCTGACAGTTTGCTCTGGCTTGTGAGCAGAATCTCCTCTGCAGGAGACAATCCAATCTGTCACAGTCATTTGCAGTTTATCTGTCTCACTGGACAAGGCCCATACACAGGAGGAAAGCGAGTTAATATTTGAATTGTTGGAAAAAGCTCTTGATGAATTCTGAGCAAGGTTGGCTACACACTGCTTAGGGCCCAGCACCCAAGGAATTCACCAACAACACTGTACTTTACCCCATTTTGATGAGTGTGAGGAATGGTTATTCCAGTCTCATGAACCTGGGCAAGTAATTTATCTTGCTCCTAGCTGAAGAAACTAACCCAGAGTTTCCACCCGGACTAGGAAGAGCTTCATGTTGCACTGAATTCTTTAAATTAAAAGAAAAAAAAAGCTTTTGTGATAGAAGGATTTAAATAGATTTCCTGCTAATGGGGAAGTTCCCCAGTAGGAAAATACTGTAGCGGTTCCAGTTTGACAGCGAGCACTCATCCTTGTTAATGTGCTTCCTTTTTACTCACTCAGAGAAAATGCTAAGAAGCCAAATCTCAAATTCCCCTCTGGAAGCTATTTTGGCCCCAGAGAAGTGGGGTTCAGGGGAGTCCTGCTCACACAGTTTTGCTGCAGACGTTTGCAGTTCCTTCAGTTATCAGTTTCTCTGGAGGATGTGCACCATTTCCCCTGAGGTAACAACATGCACGTTCTCCTCCCCCTTTGCCTCCCGAGGGAAAGTCACTGGAGATACAAAGTGGAGAATGCTTAGTCCCTTTATCACAATCACAAATTATTCTGAAAAGCCCATTACCAAGGGCTGTGCTGTTTTTAGAGATGAGAACTGTCATGTGTCTCCTGTCCTTCACAAACACACTCCATTGCCACCCGCAGCCAGAAAGAAGAATGACAGTAACATCCTGATAAATACTGATATTTTGCTAATGAACTTTATCAGCATTGTGTCCCAGCCTGCTGGAGTAACAGGATACTTCTGATATTAGACCAAAGAAAACACTAGCCTTCCAATAGACTTGAAAAGCTACTTAACAGAGGGATGTCTCAACCTCCAGAAGAAAACAGGTCCCTTGTAGCTGTTCTGCTTGTGTAGTATGGAGTAGGAGTGTTTTATTCAATTATTCTCATTTATGCCAGGCAAACTCCTCTGAGTTCCTGAACTCAGCTATCTTTGGCCCCAAACTGAAAAACATGAGCAAGTCCCCAGGCTGCCCTGCAACCATGAAGGGAAATACACTGACAATACAGTCCAACCAGCCTCATGGGAAAATCCCTGTCACACAGCAGCACTGACCCCTGCCCAGCTGGGTTACAAAATTCAACTACTTCATTCATTTTGTGCTAATGTCTAGCAGTAAGAAATCAAATCCAGACACCTACAATGGGATGGGGAATGGCTTTCAGGTTTCCTTATGCACACATGTCCCTAACACAGGCCCTCCAAGGCGTAAAAGGCAATTTATCTCCACTACAGGCAAGTGCCTCAGTTATCCCGTTCATCTGAGCACTTCAGAGACTTCAGTGCAGAGATGTGTCAGCACAGCTGCAGATACACATGATTGGAGGACTGTTAGTACAAGATGCAGAGGCATCAGCAACAGCACTGCAGCACTGGCTGTGCCAGGCCACATCTCAACCCACAGAGAGTGTCTGCAATGCTCTGCCCCAGAACACTGCAAAATTAAGACATTGTCTTTATATCCATACGTTCCGCCCCACATCCAGTCTTTCTAAATCAGAGAGCAGCTCAAAGCAGCAGTATTAAAAAAAAATAAAAATAGCTGTTTGGAGGATTCATTTTAACATCTGGAGGTAGAGGTCCCACCCCTTCTCTGATTGCCCTTCTTGCTCCATGCATGATGCTCAGAGCATTAATTGGAGAAGAAATTTCCCTCTGGAGGTGACAGTGGTGGAGTTGGCATATTGCTGGATCCCACGAAAAGGCAGCTCAACTTCGGCTTCAATTCATTCCAAACTTTACTCATCTGTGAGTGGAAAAGGAAAGAAAACAGATGTGACAAAAGGGTAGGGAACAATCTCACCACACTGAATTTTAGCAGCGGTTTCAGGTACTCAAAAGCACAACACAAATTTACTAAAGTGTTTTTGGGAAGTCCAGTGGGCCCAGATTGTCTATTTCAGACTAGGGCTATGTGCAGCTCCCTCAACGTTTTCCTGAGCATGAAAGGAACTGAGATTTCCCATACCTTGGTCAAATTCCTTCACTGCAGGGAAGGAAGGGAGCTGAAGAAGGAGAGACTTTTCTAATAGAATTAATACAAGAAAGTCTGTATATGGGGAATGTTAAAGGCCATATTTAGGGGTTAACAAAAAGGAGCTCCTAGATTTAGAGCAAAACCAAGGAAGTTGTTCCTTGTCATCCATGTTCTTCTAGCAAAGACACATCATTGATTACAAAATAGCTATTTAATGGCTGGGTCTTCTTCAACTGTGCATAGGGGGGTTGATGAGAGAAGAAGAAAGGAAGAGAAACACAGCAAGTTGCTGAAAGAAGACAGTCTTTTAGAGGCATTAGAGGCCAGCCCTGAGCCACACCCCAAACTGCAAAGACCTTAGGTGGCTTCTTAAGTTACGAAAAAGTGCAGCTGGACAGATGATTACAGGACAAAGGTCATAAGTGAAAACAAACACATTCAAATTCTCGTTCCTATTTTGGGAAAAAGGACACAGGCCAGAACTCACCTCTTTGTGACCCTGGATCTGGGAGTTGACAAAGGCCCCCAGAATGTGTGATGTGAGAGGCAGGTAGATGTGGATGAGCTGTGTCTCCTGGTGCAGGCAGTACAGAGAGAAGTAATTCCGCAGCTCCATGGTCAGGATCGCATTTTCTTGCTGAAAGAAGAGAAGCTCTGTGAAATACATAGCCAGGAAGGGGGTGCCAAGGAGGTTCACTCACAGCAGCACAAAACAGCATTCCTCACCGCACCAGCAACTCAAACACATATCAAAAAGGCAGTTCCTGACCCCATTTGATACAGCAACAACTGCCCTTTCCATCCTGCAGCTTTCCACAGCTCCAGTACTAAGTGTGGAAGGAAACAAAAGCCTTTTCCAGGTGGCACAGCAGGTAGCTCAGATTGTCCAAAGTACAGGCTACTCTTCCAGCCCAATGGCTTTCTGCAAATACGACTTAGAAGAACAGCACCATTAGAGCCCAGTAGCACCCTTTGCTCTCCCAGGAGCCTGCCCTACCTCCACAATCCGAGACTCCAGTTGCTCCACTGATTCTGGTTCCTTGTTCTGCACAGTGGCACTCATCATCTGCTTCTTCATCATGCTGTACTTGTGCAATGCCCGCTGGTGCTTGTGCAATACCCCCTTCTCATGTCTTTCACACAGGTCCTTTATGGGAAAAGAAAAGAACAGGTACACAGTGGAAGCCAAGAGTCAGCAAACACACAGCTGAGTACATCAAACAGAGTACAAACACATGGTCATGCTTTATATAATTTCCAAGCTGCAGGTTTTTGTTTCATTGTTTTCAAGAGGGTCAAAAAATGCCAGTAGCTTAGAATTCAGAAAAAAAACTGCTTGAACCCAGACCAGTGAGCTCAAGAAGCAACCTGGAGCATCACTTCTGCCAACATTTTGGATTTTATCAGGCCTCTTATCTTTTCTGACCTTCTCAAAATTGAGTGCTGGCAATTAACTGTGGTAAAAGCTTGCCAACATCCTGCTGTTTCAGTCCAGGCCTGGGAATATCAGGAGAAGGTGCCTAATTCAGTTTCAGTTGGTGCTTCTATAAAAAGTACATTTGATCAAAGAATAATATTAACAAAAATTATTTCATTTTTAACTGAACTCATCCCTCCATGAGCAAACCAGTAGTGATCTAGTTCACTGCTTTGACTCTAAAGCAGCCAAATCTGAAAATAAAAAGATAGCCAATCCATACAGTTCAAGCAGTTGTATTTTTAAATTCCTTGCAGAGTTTGTTCTTTGGCAAGTTCTCATCGCAAGATGAGCTGATTGGTAAGGCTACAGAGCTGGTTACAGCCAACAGCCACTCCTCTCCCTCTGCCAGATGCCCAGTTTGCCTCTGAACTGGCCTCCCAGACAGTTTTCCATCCAGTTGGCGTTACAGCCTCTAAAAAGCACAAGCTTGCTCTAAACAACTTTCTCGTTGGCAGAAGAACAGCAGAGCTCACTTTATAGGACTGGAGTAGATCCAGGAAAAGGTTCAGCTTCTCCACCACATCATTCTCTTCCTGTTTACCCTGGAAAACAAGGAAAAAAGTACATTTTACGTAAGCCTGGCAAGAACCAACATCACAGTCCTTCACCTCCTCGCACCGCGCAGGCTCTCACCGCATTCTCTGGGGCACATTGGTGCTTACACAACTGCATCAAAAAGCTTTCAGATGGCACTGGAGTGTTTAGTCTTCAGTGTGCAGAACAAAGACCTGACTGAGGCAGGAACAGCTTTTCCAAATGACTGATCACTATAACAAGAGGAGTTGGTTTCACAGCCCTGCATGTCAGTCCTTTCAGTGTGCTCTGCCTGGAATTTCTTGCTCTTGCAATCTTTCATCTTCCCTTCTTACAAGATAACTAATCCATTAAAGCTCTGAATACCTGCATGTTCCCCATAATAGTTCATGCATCAGAAAGCAGAGATGAGACACCAAGCCAAATTTCACTACTAGTTTTTTTTTTTATTTTACAAAATACTCTCTTTTCTTCTTGTATCAATAGAGCTCTCTGGAGAGTAAACTGGAGAAAAAGACCTGGTCTGCCTGATCTACAGAAGCATGCTGAGTGTTTTAACACAATGAGATGAAGAGCAGTGAAGACAAAATTACTACTTTTCCTTCCCAGACTATTGTGTTCTCACATTATTCTGACAGTCATTACCACACTGCACACTTACACAGGAATATGCTGTTTCTGCCTGAATGACTCTCATGTACTGTTTAAGTACATGAATGTCAGAATTTGATTCAGAAATAAGTTATTCTGGATTCTCTGTAGCAGATTAATAAGACAGAACACCAGACTTTTGGACAGCTCACTACAGTAGTACGACTTAATGTGTGCAATAAAATTAAGAAAGAAAGCAGGTTTCTCCCTCCTTTCCCTTGCCTGTTATATTTTTTTCCCATTTAATCACAGTCCAAGTATTTCATTCAGGCTTGAACAAGCAGGCTGGTGGTTGAGGATGCAAGTTTGAATTACAATCCAATCTCCCTCTTAACTCTTGAAGTGCTTATGGTCACAGAGCTCATGACTCAGGATAAAATTTAAGGCAGCAATGTACCTCCAAGTTACAAAGAGAAAAAAGGAAAAAAGAAAAAACTCACCTGCTGCACAGCCTTATCTGCCAGAAGTGCAAATTCAACAGACAGACCTTTCAAGGCTTGTTTCAGAGTCCCCCATGTGCTGTTATTCAAAGCAGCCCAGGAAGGAAGCGGGGTAGTGTCTGAGCCCAAAGCACTGGAAGGAGATAAGTAATGGTCACACCTAGGACACAAATTCCACTGAGAAGATAAACTTATTTGCAGAGAGCAGTTCAGAGTTTCAAATCTGTCTAAACAGCTCAGAGTGCTGAGCTAGTACTGCCCCATCACAAATGCGGAGTTAACTGTGTATATACTGTGGAGACAGACAATAAAACTAGTACCTGATTGCCAAAGTATTTATATTCCCTTCCCTCATGCTCTAGGAAATGCAGCCTTAATGGAAAGTGTACATTTCTGTTTTTTATAGCAGGAAAAAGTGATTACGACCTACAGCATGCGCTAAAATACCCATTCTTAGCAGACCATTGCAGGTAAACTTTACAACAGTTCCTCCCAGCCTACCTGAGCTCCTTCCCAAAGATGAGGAGGTCGGAGGCGTTATCAATGGCTCGAGAAGCGATCCTCTCCGCGCGGTCCCGAAGCTTATAAAAGCTGTTATAAATATTTCTGATGAGCTCCCTGCTGGCTGCAAACTGGGCCTGTATGTCCGATGGGAGGAAGTCCTGAGGGAGTACAGAGAGGTTACTGGTGGATAAGTCAGAGGCACACCACAGCCTGCAGAGAGAGAGACAGAGAGCAGCTTCCCTCTTGTGCTCACTCCCTCAAGTCGCGCTGTAACAGCCCCAAACAGATCAGCTTCCCAATTTAGCTGTCCAAGCCAGATGTCACACAAAGAGCCCTAATTTTCAGAGGCAGAAAGAGGTTCAAATACCTCTGCAATTCTACTATGCAGTTAAAATAGGGTTTGTGAGGTTTCAAACTTGCAAATTCTAATCTGATTCTACTGGTAACTCCCAGCCCAGCAGAGTCAAGAATGAACTGAAAGTTCAGCTCTTTTTGACCAGGCAATCACTGGTAAAAACCTGAATTAAGCTCCAGTTGCAAAACCTTCTGCAAGCATTGCAGGAACCTGAGCAACAACTTGCTTTAAAATTGCTCAATGAACACAGTGGATTTAGAACCTGTCATAGCACTAATCACTGGGATAAAGAGATATATGGAAAACATTTAACTAACTTCTCTGTAACAGTCCAAATTGCTCTCCCACAGGGAGAGGAAGATAGACAGAATGAGGGCATGAACACATGGGAAAGACATCAATTTAGATATTAGCTTTTAAATTGTGCAATTTGTGCATGTGTTTGTTATGCAAGTACAAGTAATTACTGACAAACATGTTCTTAGCCGAATTCATTGTTTTATCATATTCATGAACTAGCATTTAGATAGAAATATCAGGCTTTAAGAGCCAAATGTTTATTTGATCTTTTCCATAAAGTTACAAGTTCTTCAAACTCTGGAAACAACTCTTTCCTACCTAAGGACTCCATCACTCCACAACTGATCCACCTGGAGAAGAGAGCCATTTAAATCAGAACAATATGTTGCAAAAAAATCATATACATACCTTGGCCTGGGTGGCTAATTTGCAGGTCAAAAATTCATCTCCTACTCCCTGGACCAACTCCCTTAGCTTATTCTGTACATCCTGGAGAAAATACAGAATCAAATGAGCATGAAAGAACTAAGCAACACACAGGCACTTCACAAGGGTCTCAGATACATTGCAACAGTAAGACACATACAGCTTTACCCAGGTTAGGTTTAATTTAAGGAAAAGCATAATCTGTATTCCCCTAAGGACAGTTACAGTTTTCAAAATACTACCCTCCCTGCATTGAGTGAAATTACCTTCCACTTTCCGGCTGTAGAAACACCTACTGAGAGAAAATTTCCCTCATCACAGGGAGCAAAACCACACAGGTCAGAAGCAATTCTGAACCCTGTGCCCAGTGAAGCAGCTCCAGGAAGACATGCAAACTCAGGACTGTTGCTAACAAATACTCACTGAGCCACTGAAGGACAGAAAGAGTTTCAAGAGCACATCTTCTGAGAAAGGGGGGTGTCGAGCCACCAGGTTTATAAAACGCTTCAGCGCTCTCCTCCTCGATTCTATGAATTCTCGATCAGCTACAGGAAGAAACACAAGATTTCAATTAATGCACCTCACATTACAGCTGCTCAGAAAGGGAAAAGCACTCAGGCAAATAACTCCCCTGTACTTACAACCCTTGCTTAAGCACTGCAACAAAACCAAAGAGTGGTTTACCTACAGTCTGTCAGCTCCCCAAAACAATCTTTTAGATTGACCACCTGAACAAATATTCCATCAAGCGGTTCTTTGTGTCTTACCAAAATCCAGCACACGTATCTGTGTGTGGTTATTTCCACAGGGTGGGTCAGGTAGGCAGGATAAACCATACCTAAGGCCCTGAAACCTCCACTTACAAACTGTGGGCCCACAAACATTCTTCTCCCTCTGAATCAATTTCACAGCTGGTCCCCCGAGGGGATTCCAGTCTGTTTGGCCCTCCTGGGATCAGTATCCATCTTTTTCATGCACGATGTCAGGAAGTACTTTGAAAGACCTGCACGGCAATCTGCAGTACATCCATCCAGAGCCTTAACTTGTCAAACTAAAAATAATTCTGCTCATCTTGCTGAAACAGGAAGAATTTCAATCTGGCAATTCTGCAGTAAGGCAGTAAATCAAAGTTCCTGGAGTTTTTCAGGAACGCTGAATGATAAAAAATTAAGCTAAAGATTAGAGGAAAGGAAAAGAAAAAGCAATCGGCATAGAAAGAAATTAAACCTTCTCCTGTGATGAAAGGTTATTACTCTTTTGCCTCAGATTTTTAAACTGGCAGTTTGCTGGCTATGAGGACTCTCACTAGTAATCTGATCCTCAGTACAGTGTCACCCACCAATTTTTTTTTTTGGTCATTGTGGCTGCAGATCTTGGTTTGACTTTGCTCATACTTCAGCTGAGGTGGACATTTCTGAAGTCATCTACACACTTCCTACAGGACCTGCCTCAGCTGGCTGCTCTCCTCCAAAACAGCAGAGCAGGTGATCATAAGGCCACTGAAGCTTTTCAGCACTTGCATTTTGCTTTGTTCCAGTTCACATACACCCTGCTCTGCTCAGTGTTTACCAATTACTGTAGCAATACATGGACTACTCAACTGAAATCAATTATTTATTGAAACACAGTGAGCTCAGAACCGTGGGCAGGAGAGAAGACAGTAAAAAGCTTGTTTTTCCACAGATTAAGTATTAAACAAGACAGGATTTTATACAGTTATGCAACATTAAAAACAATAAATGTTTAAAATCAGTGTCAATATTTGAGACTAATGAAAAATTTTCCTGAAGGAGCTTTGATATGCTTTCTATCTTGGGATACCTCATTGGTTTTTAGTCTAACAGCTAAAGTATACTTGAATTAACTGACAGGATTCCAGCCTCAGTTTTTAGCTTCTGGTTATGCTAAACAGACCATCAAATCATGGAATCATTTAAGCCGGAAAAGAAATTTAATATCATTGAATCCAACTGTTAAACTAACACTGCCAAGTCCACCACTAAACAAAGATGAACATAACCTGTTTTTCTAAACAGCAATACTTGCAGCTCTGCCATGCTCTTGTGTAGAATTACATCGAAATGCTTATTAAGAAAATCATTCCACAAAAAGAAACCCCACTGGAATTTTACATTAATATCTCACCTACAGGAATTTCCAGGATGGCAATAATTCACACCTCCAAATTGTGTATTATAACCTCAGGGTTGCTTTCTGAGCCAAGCAGAAGCAGAGACTTTTAGTCTTTTAGACGTTTATTTTTAACAGTACCACCTTTATCACAGTTGCACTGCAACCCCTCCAGTGAAAAAGCAAGAGCCAGGTTTACCTCCCAGCATCCTCTTTGGTGGAAGAGCCGGCACCATCCGATAGGGGAACTTCTGAAGCAGCATCTCATGGAACACCACGAAATCATTGTAGCGCCTGTACACTGAGCATTTGAACCTCTGCAATTCAGGAAGGGGGAGAGTAAGTCAATATGCAGGCTAGACAGCAGGCTGTAAGGGAGGAGGGAGGAGTCTAAAAGCAGCCATCTCTATCAAGAGAGTTGGAATTCTTCTAACTGCCGTGCGTTGGGTTTGCATGGGAAGGTTTTGGTAGCAGGAGTTCCACAGGGGTGGCTCCCCTGACAGAAGCTTCCCTGGTGTCTGACAGATCCAATGCTGGATGGTTCCAAGACAGCCACTGCTGGCCATGGCCAAGCCCATCAGCAACAGTGACAGCACCTCTGGGTAATGTATTTAAGAAGGGGGAAAAAAATTGCTCAAGAAAACTGCACCCAGAGAGAGGAGTGAGAAGCTGTGAGAGGAACAGCCCTGCAGATCCCCAGGTAAGTGCAGAAGGAAGGGCAGGAGGTGTTCCAAGTGCTGGAGCAGAGATTCCCCTGCAGCCCAGGGTGAGACAGCTGTGCCCCTGCTGCCCTTAGAGATCCACTGGTTTGGCCATGAGGAGAAACCTCACACTGGTGTTAGAGCTATAAACAAAAATGGAAAGTTTCTTCAAATCTTTAGGCCTTCACTCTGCATTTCTTAGATGAATATGTAGAAGAGGCCAAAGAAACTGTTTTCTCATCTTAGATGAAGCTCAAGGCCAAGCTACGCCTTTTGAGGCAACATCATTCCACATCTACAATCACAGGAGACACGACAGCAACTAAAAGGAATCAGTCATGGGTTGCTAAAGTCAAAACTCTGCAAGGACCACCAGGGTCACTGAGCCCTGCACCCTGAAATCATAGGCAAAAATAGACATATATTCCTAGAAAGCCCACAGAAGCATTCACAATGTCTGCCCTTTCCCCTCACAAGTCTTTGAGAAACTTAAGGATGTCAATCTGAAAAACCTAAAGCCCCAGAGGTCGCTGCAGACGAGTGACCCAAATGTGTCACCGAACATGTACAACAATGACTAGAACAGTTCAAGCACTGCAAAATAACTGATGCTTTGGTGGCCTGGGAGGTGTCAATCACACATGGCCTGCTTGGAAGGCACGGATTTCCTTCTTGGAAAAAAAAAAAAAAACACATAGAAGCAACTGGAGAGCTACATCATGGGCTACTCCATAAGTAAGAAAAGGCAAATCATCTTTAATCTTTTCTTATACCAAGAGAGGAACCTACAGGTCAGGACTGAGGCAAGTAGAAGCACCTCAGACTCTGCAGAAGGATTAACAGCACCTTTTCTGTTAATAAAGGATTTCAGTCTAGCACTGCCAATACAATTTCTTCACTAGTTCAGAACAGTTTGAAATACCCAGCCACCCACACCAATCCATTACGAAAACATGCAGTTTTCAGTGTTACACACCTGCTTTTGTACAGAGCTCAGGTTTCAAGCGACTGAACTAACAGACCATCCATCACACCTCAGTCAGAAGATGCTCCATGCTGCAGAAACCCAGGAGGGCACAGTGCCACTGCAATAAAAGTCAGCCCACACAACTGGCCTACTCAAAACCAGCATCACCCAACACACCTACCTATCAGATCAGTCAAGGCTTTGCCAAGAGCAACTGCACAGACATTGTGAAGAGGATACACTCTCACCAAGCCCAGTGCTTGTTCACATTACCTTGCTGGAAACCTCATATTCCACATGTTTCAGAAAAAGGCCCTTCTTCTCAGGTATAAGCTCCACCTGCACACTATCCTTGCTCAATAGCTCTTGCAGGGTGTGGGAAAGCAGCAGTGGATTTCCCTGGGGCGTCTGCATGAGAAACTGTTCCGGTTCCCTTGGTTCATTTACCGGAGGCTTTGCCAAATCTAGAAGACAAAAAGGGAAAAAACAGGAGACCTGATAAGATAAAATGAAAGAAGCGGCCTTAAAATATTCTATTTCTTTGCCTGATGCTCTCAGAGTGGTGCAACACAACCAGAACACCAGGCAGGCCACTCCCCTGGGAGGTTATGCTGCTTCACACACGTTCAAGACACTGGTACCTCCCTCCTCACAACACCCAGGAGCACCACCAATTATATCGAGTCAGAAAGACATCTCTACTAAGCAGAGAATCACAGGCCAAATTTGTTCTGTGAATCAGCTAAGAGGCCTGCATTTCCTGTCTGTCCAGCTCCCACCACAGCAGGATCTGCCAAAACGAACGAAACCCTAGCTCAGCACTTTTGGATCCTGCCTAGAACAACTCATGGAAGGAAAGAAAAATGTGTCATTTTACCACGCTACAGAAATTTAATCCATTAATTTTGTATGTCATTACAAAGGAAGGAGACACTTCGTTTGGCATAATTTTATTAAACTCTGTGACACTACGCTACAGTGAGTGTGAATTATAATAATTTACTATGTCAACATGCTCAAGTTCAAGAGCAGGGGAAAGATTCCTAATAAGGCTACCAAGCCAACAATTCCTCAATGACAGCAAGCTGTGGCAGAATCTTTCAAACAAACCTATTCCACTGCTCATAGCTAGAAAACAAACAGCTTTTGGCAGTGAATTCAATCATAGCTGGGCAGCTTTGCACAGAGAGAGTCTAACTGATCCTCTGCTAGATGCAAAGTGAAAAGAGATGGGTCTTAAGAATATGGCCCAGGGGACAAACTCCATCAAAGAAGGGGCAAAGCTGATGATTCCAAGTACTCTCTTACTGAGTGATTGACTGCAGCCCGTTATCTCAGCTTGACTTCATAACTATACTACTATGTGACTGTAAATTAAGCTTACATTGCTTTTCAAAGCAATCTCTTTTTTTCCCACCCATTCCACACATAGCAGACAGCGTGAAAAATGTGGGTATAACCCTGGAATCTATTTAACCCATACCTGAGCTCAGTCAAATCCACTGATGAAAAGTTACCTAGAAAAGCCAGGTAGGATTCATCATCCCTTCCTTGTCATTGTGCAGAAGTTCTTAAATATATCTACAATTCTGAGATCACAAAGAGACAATAACACTACAGAAGCAAGAAGCAACTCTTTAAGCTTTGATGCGTAGTTCAAAAAGTTAACTGTGTTAGAGATTAACTCAGAGAAGATAAGAACTCATATCCTTAACTTGAAAGCTTTGACCTCCTCCTGATAAGCACTTCCCACCTGCTCCTTCATGTGCTCCAGGCCCTGATAAATGGGGAAAACAGATAATCTTCAATTCCTCAAATGCATCAGAATCTTCATTATTTGCTCCATAAAGTGGCTTAAGGAAAGGAAATCAAATTAAACCCAGGACAAAGGACCTTATTCCACATGTCTCATCAGGCTTCAGATTCCTGCTAATGTGACTCAGAGAAGCAAGTCTTAACACCTCTGCTTTTTTAGACTAATATATCAGCTGCTAACCCCACCTATGTAGCAGCTCCTCAAAATTTTCAGCTACCTGCCAGAAATTTGCAGTAAAATAATGCAAGCTAATTTAATGTTGACATGGGATACTGCTGGATAAAGTGGTAACACCTGTACAGCCACTTTTCAGAGAGATGCTGAACTGAAAGAAAAAGAAGGAAAGAAAATTCAGAATACAGACAGCAAGGCAAAAGGTTTTCATGTGTAGAAAAACCTTTGCCCGTCTGACCTTTCCTTGAGCAGCAAGGTGCAATAAATCACAGTATCAAGAAGAAGGGTCAAAAACATACCCAAAAATAACTATGGAAAGCACCAGACATTCTGGACCTCCAGAGCAGTGGTTTTCTGGGTGTGCACCCTTGTATAATTCTTGGGTTTAACTCCTCCAGACACAGCAATGAAATACAACATGACACAGCAGATGCTGTTACACCTCCAAGGCACACACACACACACACAGACAATTCCAGAGCCCTCTGTGATGCTCAGCCATGGGCTCACATTGCAGAGGCAGTTGCTCCAAACTGGCCTCCCGAAGAGGGACTACTGAAAATGCACCCTAACTTCTCCAAGAGCAATGCCAACAGGTACTAATACAACATATCCTCCTGCCTATTGATTCACTGTCCCTGCTTCCCACCTCTCTGCTGGACAGCCAACACAGCAGGGCTTTCACAGCACAAACTGGTCCCTGAACCAGGGCTTGGAACTGTCTGGTAAACTGCTGACATGCCAGTGGCAAAAGACAGGCATCAGGAGAAGAGATAACCATGAAACCCTCACTATTTCATCTCTAAGTCCCAGAACCTGCAGTAGAATCAGCCGAATTATGCTGAGGACTCTCGGGTTCATCACAGTGACCTGAACCCACATTACACCCCAAGACACCTACAGAGTGAAGCCTCACAGAGATCCACGCAAGACTCCACATTCCTTTGACAATTCAGCCATGTTGCTCTTTTCTTGGTAATTCTCACCCAGTTTTCATCAAGTTATTCTCTAAATTTGCTTTCTAAAATTCACCTACAGGAAATACCTTTTCATCACCGACTCACACATTCCTGAAATATTTCCTCCTGAAATATTTGGTAGCTTCTTTACATCTCAACCTTGTCTAAACGTGTGAACTCACACAGACCCGACAACCATGAAAACAAATTTGAATAATTAGTGTTTAATTAATAAACTCAGCGTGTCTGGTATCAGCAAGGCAACTGAGTGAATCTACACTCTCAAACTCTGGTCTGAGAACTTTGGAACAGCTGTTAACCTGTTTTAGGAAACTAATCGTGGCACTAACACTAACCCTACAGAGCAATATATACTGGAGCTATTCTTCAGCCCATTTTTCCATTCTCCTTACTAAAGAGCCTCTTCTGGAACGGCCTCGAGAGCCCTGGCCAGGAATGGTGGATAATAGTGGGAACTCATTGGTATGAGCTCCTGTGTTCAAGCAGTAAAAGGATTTACATGCATTGTAACAGAACACTTAACGCTTCCCATCACGCACTCTGCTGGAGAACAGCTAATTTTGAAAACATTCCCTTTGGTTTCAGCAGATCATTATCTAGTAAAGTTTATATACAGAGAGCAGCAAGTGAATACAGAAAAGGGGTATGGAATGGTGTCCCTAAACACTGGGAAGCAGACAAAATAAAAATCAGCTTCCTCCTGCAAGTTAGGCTTTTGCTACAGCAGTTTCTCAATCTGTTGTCAATAAGACACCAGGAAGTGGCCTGGTATAACTGAAAACAAGTTAATATAAAAGTTAAAAATAATACATATAAACACACATATGCAAACAAGAAGACAACAAGATAACAAGAAATAAAAGTTTGAAGAAGCATTCAAAGCATGGCTGAATTTTTGCCTGGTCATAAAAGAAAACAGCTATGAAAACACTACATAATACTTCTTTTTTTGTTTTTTTTCTTTGTGACAAGTCAGGTAGCCTTTGGACTGAAGAGCGTTCAGAAACTTACCCCGAGAAAAAAAAACAACTGAAATAGAAAATTTCTCCACTTCGGACCAACTATTTCATGCCTAAGTTAGCACCTGACACTCATTACTCCATTGACACAACCAGGCACCAACCTGCCCTCCAGAGTTGCAAGTTTCTTCCACCTAAGTTTCAAAAATCCTGCATTTATGAAAGCCAGAGTAGAATTCCAAAGATCCAGTCAGCTGCACAGAGGTTTTACATGTATGCACACACAGCAGAGAGCAGCAGTGCCAGGGCTGGAAGCTCAGGAGGTAAATCACACCACCAATCTCCCTTCCCTATGTAAGCTCTGTCAATCAAATTTGAAGGCTTATCTCCATTTAACAGATGGCTGATACAAACTCCTTATTACACCAGGTGCTAATCAGATAAATTTATCAGACAATTAAGTAGATGGTGCCATAGAATTACTTGTAACATCAGTGGCTTATTTTCTAGAAGGAGGAAAGCAAAACCTTTAGGAGTAACAGCTAAGATTTCTCTCCATCCTCACAGGCCACAGCTGTGGGGAGCAGAGGGGACCCAACCCACAGGAAACACAAGGAAGTACAAAAACTGACTGTTTCTGTACACAAATACCTCAGATTTCTCCCTGGAAAAAATGAGGGCTCCACTATGAACTCCTGGGCCAGGAATACTAAAGCAGCAATGTAAATATCATTCATCAGCATTTCCCTTTCCTTTCTGTCTTCTCATTTAAAACCTCAGGAATTATGGAAATGCCTTTCCCCCTTATTGTGTCAAACGCATTCCTCCATAATTCCAGAATCCACATCAGCCTCTCTTCAACCTGGTGCAGATTTCAACTACAAATTCAAATAGGTTCCCTTCTTCATTTTACTTTTTAAAAATATTACATAATTTGAAATCCCCTAAAAACCAGAAAAGAAAAACAGAAGTCCCACAAAAAAAAAAAAAAAAAAAAAAAAAAAGTAAAAAGCCCCCAANAAAAAAAAAAAAAAGAACTTTTTTCTATTAAAGGCTTTACATAATTTTTGAGTCAACCATATGCAGCTTGTTTGGGCTTTTTAAGGAATTTAGAACCATGCAGTAATTATTTAGAAAGGAGCAAGGCAAAGGAATGAGTCTACCTAACAAAGCTAACTGCTCCACGGCTCTGTGTTCAACAAGGAAGGCAGGTCTGTATTTCTTACTGAGGACAAGAAAAGTAATCATATTTAGCTTCACTTTGACTAAGAGTGTCCTCCCTTCTCCTTCCCAACAATTCTCTTGTAAATACAAGCTTTCCAATGCCAAAACAAAACATGATAAAGTAACACACATACAATCATAAAATTAGACATTGCAAAGCAGGCTCCAACATTTTGTTTTACTCCTTAAATTAAAAAAAAAAAAAAAAAAAACAAAACACCACAACTTTCTCAGTGCAGATGTCAAAAATGCACCCAGTGGTTACTGGTCTGGGTTTTTGGGGATTTTTTTTTCCCCTTTGGTTAGGTTTTTATATTTCTCTTTGCTTTTGAGATGTTGCAGGCAGTTTGGTTTTCATTTTTGTAGAGGTTATTTTGGTGGTTGTTTGTTTTGGGTTTTTTTCCAACTACGTTTGTTATTCAGCACTTCGTGCTTTTAAAGATGCAACAGAGAAGCAATGGCGCAACTTAAAAATAGCTGAGGCTACCTAAGCTTTATTTAATAACATCCAAAAAGCACCTGCACTTCTGCATTCCCCTGCAGTTGCAGGCCTCCAACTGCTTCTCAAAATACCACAGTCACACGCTCCTGCAGAAAAAACTGTAACAGCAAGTTACCTCCTTCCAATGTAGCACAGATTTACCCTGTCCAAAGAACTAACTTTAAGCCTAGTGCCCTGCTCTTTTGATCTATGCTGTTAGATCATCAACTGATCCGTTTCCCAAGCCTGGCAACACAGGGAACACATTCCATTCACAAGTCAGCCATGAGCCATAGTCCCCAGCTGTAGCAAACACAATAAAGTGAGATGGAGCTACAGGCTTTGAAGAAATAACAGGATTAGAGGAGAAAAGTCCATGGAGGAATGTGCCCAAAGATTACAGAGACAAAAAGTCAAATCCTCACTAGGGCAGGTTCCCAGCTCACAAAGGAAGACTGCTAAACTACCACTTTTCACAAGGACATTGGAAGTGTAAAGATTCTCACCCAAAAAGGGAACCCAGCAAGCAGTAACTCATACAACTGTTCTCTGGGAAACGTTCACAAAGTCATTTTAGCCTGACTACAAAACTGGTAAGATTCCACAACCACCTGTCCTTATACAGGTCAAGAACATCCCATGAAAAGAAATGGTTTAACTTTATTTTACGTCTCATCTTCCTTGCACATTTCTCACCCTCCCAATCACATTGGGGGAAAACTTCATCTTAGCATTTAAGCATTAAAAAGAATGGCATTGCCACTCCACACACTTCAGGCTCCCAATGGTCTTTTCACACACCTTACAGTTAGAACAAGCTCATTCACATCCCAAATCCAACCACCCCCCCCCCATAAAAAGGCAATCATCAAAGCTCCCCTCCTTTTGTACCAGTTCCACATGTCTGTAAATGGTAAATTTTTCTCCATCAAACTGCACCAAGCCATAAAACTTGAAGACTGTAGGGAAAATCAGAGTGTTTGTGTGGAAATCATACTGCCCGTAACCCGTAGGGCTCTCCTCACCAAGCCCTTCCACGGGCTGTACACACAGTTAAAGATTTACCATCAGAAGAAAAAGAAACACTCCCCCTCCCTCCCCAGCCAACACACCTGGGCCAGCTCCCTGCAATCGTTGCAAAACACTCAAATGGAAGCAAAAGCAAAAGGAAGACAAAGTCAATAAAGGCAACTCTGCAAAATTGACTTTCATGTATTGGACAATATCCTTTTTCTTCTCTCTCTCTCTTGATTGCGTTAAAGTACTTTCAACTCTGCAAAATCAAAAATACAGCATTTGTATGTGCTGTCATCAACGATCCCTGCCAGGACTCTCATTACTCCAGAGATTTAGATCCTCCCAAAATACTCACTGATGAGCTGCTGAACTCCAAAAAAATTACACAGGGGTGTGAAACTTCCAAAATATCTGAACCCTCATCATGATGCTAGAAATAAAAACATTCCTGCATTCACACCATTACTTTTTTTTTACCATTAGATACTTTCTCTCAGTGTTCACTGCATAGTCTTTGTCAAAGAAAGCCAGGTTTTCTAAATAGGGCCAAGTAGCTCAGACAGGCACAGAAGCACCAGCACCAGAAGTTAATCAGATCAGGAATACTCCAATTGGAGAGAACTGTTTTATCTCTATAAGGCTCCTGAAGCAGATGGTAAATCCAGAACAGACATACCTGAGCAAGCTCTCTCTTTGGTACAGTAGGACATTTTTTCCACAAAGGCTGCTGTTCAATATGTTACATCAGTCCTGGACAGAAATATTCCAAAATAATTTATTTATAAGCATTATCTGCATCAGGAGCATCACAGGCCTAACAAAAGCACACACACACACACTGGATCCTGAATGTAATCCAACCAAACCATTTCTCCCTGCGCTACACACACCTACTTGTAATTTCTGCTCAGTTTTTTTTCAAAACCGAGGGGGAAAAAAAATACTGTGCACAGAGCAGGTACAAAACTTTAGCCACCTTCAAGAGAACTTCAGAGAACCGTATTATTCTGCTTCCCTCTAAAACTTTCCCTCCGTTTAAATGCTAAGGAGTCCAACGTGTTATTCCCTCAATTCACCCAGGCGCTCCCTCCATCTCTCATTTCGCAACGAGCGCCGGCAGCATTTGGCTGCGGAGTTTCCTTCATCCCCGATCCAGCCGCACGCTCCCAAAACTCCGGCGTTTGGTGCCGCTGTTTCTGCCCCAGCGAGCCCGGGGTGGGGTCGGGGGGCGAGGGAAGCGGCCCCGGCACTGCCCCCGGGAGCAGAGCTGGACCGCGCCCGTGCCCGCCGCCAGCCCCGCCGGGGAGCTGCGGGCGGCTCTTCGGCTGCGGACACCGGGGCGACCTCCCGCTGTCCCCGCCGGGCAGGACACCCAGCGGCGCTGCCCCGGCTGCCCCCCGCGGGGGGCGGGGCCCGGCCGCGCCCCGCGGCCGGGGGGGGAAGGAGGGGAAGGCGGCGGGGAGGGCGGCGCGGCCCCGGCGCGGACACATTCCTCCCCGTACCTGTGCCGGTGCCCGCGGGCGGCTCGCCGTCCATCGCGGCCGCGGTCATGTGAGGCGAGGCCGGCCCGGCCCGGCCGCCCTGCCCTGCCCTCCCCTTCCCTCCCCTTCCTCCGCAGCGCCCGCCCGTGAGCGCGGGCGGGGCGGGCGGGCAGAGCCGCCTCCCGTGGGGCCGGGGCCGGGGTTTGGGTCGGGGTCGGTGTCGGGAGCCCCCCGGGGCTCTGCCCGGTGCCCCCCACCCCGCGGGGCTCGCACGGGCACCGAGCCGGCCCGGCCGGGCTTGGGCTGGCTCCGAGCGCTTCTGAACCGCTCGCCGGATTAATAACGAATCTCCCAGCACGTAAAGAGAAGTGATCGGCTCACGGGCTTAATACGGGATTACTCCGAAATATAGCTGATTTTCTTTTTCCTGAAATCCGAAAAGGATGGTTGTTGGGAATGTGAACTTAAGGAAGACTTTATTGTGAGCTAGGAAGAGTAGATAAATTGAGGCTGTACTTTGGGGGTTAAGTCAGAGAATCACAGGATCAATTAGGATGAAAAAGACTTCTGAGAACATCGAGTCCAACCTAAGACCGAACACCACCCTGTGAACCAGACCATGGCACTGAGTGCCACGGCCAGTCTGTCCTTAAACATCTCCGGGGACGGTGACTCCACCACCTCCCTGGGCAGCCCATTCCAATGTCAGATCACCCTTTCTGTGAAGAAATTCCTCCCAATGTCCAACCTAAACCTTCCCTGGTGCAGCTTGAGTCCTCTCATCAGAGGAATTACTCCAAGATAGTTTTGGCATGTTTTCTTTCATTGAGTTCCCCTTTCCCGTGGCAATTCTGCTGCCATCTATGCAATTAATCAATATATTCCTATATATCAATACTCCTACACTCAATATATTTCTATATTTTGGATGCACCTGGATTTTTATGAAATATTCTTAATGATAAGTTAAAAGTAGATATTTAATGGTTTGGGGTTTTTTTTTTTTCCAGAGGAAAAGCCACTGTACATTTTTGTGCTATGCACCTGAAGGAATGCACTAATATGGTAAAAATTAGTATTAGCCTATTCAGGAAAGCACAGAAATATAAGCATTTGTAATGCAAATACTCTTTCCAAAACTGCATAAAAAATAAGAATTGCAGGTATGAGCACCTCTCATTCTGTTGATGCCTTTTTTTCCCCGCTTCCTGTAGTTTATAAATCAGGAATTATATGGTTGACACTGGTAAAAGATAAGGGACATGCTTTGTACATTGGTTTTCCTGAAAACACCATCAACTGAGCAAAAATCTGTATAGATTCTCTATCTCCAAATTGAGATATTATCAATCCATAATAAGGCTTTATGTTTTCAATATCCGAAGTATTGGATGCATTCACTAAGTAAAGTTCCTAATATTTCTTAATCAAGGGAAGATAATTGATTATCTCCACTGTGTGCAGAGAGAACTAAACGAGAAATTATGAAGTGAGAGTTATTTCAGGTGCAATTGCAACCATAATGCTCCCCCTTGAAACTTTCTGTGCTGCTACAAAGATGCGAATGGCTCGAGTGACTCTCCCTTTCCTCCTCCCCCGGTGCTGTTTCAGCTCCGTCCCCAGAGCGTGGGTGCAGACGAAAGCTGGGTATAAAATTAGAAAAGCACGGCATTAGTTGAGCTGAGAGGCCCTTCAAATCATGTTTATACAGCAGCTGAGCAGTTTTGCATGCTCAGCACTTCTGAAAACTAAGCACTACAGGATTTTTCGCCTATATAGCATTTTTTGAGAAAATGAATGGAGGAATCAACATGTTCTCATTTAGCTATAGATTTTTGATTGGTCTGTACTTAAGCTAATAGCATAACTATTTATTTGGTATAAATAAGACATTCTCAACTGAAAGACTGCTTTGGAGTCTTGAAGAAAAATACTGTGAAAAATAATTCAATTGCAGAAATAATTTTTGAACAGGGCCAGACTGACTCTGCTTGACAAAAGTTACTGAACACTTCCATATTTGCTGTAACTGCAGAAAAAGCTTCTGGAAAACCTTCAGCATAAAAATAAAGTAAAAAAAGGACACATACCAGAGAATCACAGAGTGGTTTGGGTTGGAAGGGACCTTAAAGATCATCCAGTTCCAACACCTTGCCATTGGCAGGGACACCTCCTACTAGCCCAGGTTGCTTCAAGCCCTGTCCAACCTGGCCTTGGACACTCTCGGGGATGGGGCAGCCACAGCTTCTCTGGGCAACCTTTCCAGGGCCTCACCACCCTCACAGGGAACAATTTTTTCCCCAATATCTAATTTAAACTGATAGTTTGAAGCCATTCCCCCTTGTTCTGTCCCTTATAAATAATCTCCGTCTTTTCTGTTGGCTCCCTTCTGGTACTGGAAGGCTGCAATCACATCACCCCAAAGCCTTCTCTTCTCCAGGCTGAAAAACTCCAATGCTCTCAGCCTTTCCTCACAGCAGAGGAGCTTTATCCCTCTGGTATCTTAGTGGCCCCTGGACTTGCTCCAAAGGCTCCATGTCCTTCCTGTGCTGAGGACCCCAGGGCTGGAGGCAGCTCTGCAGGTGGGACTGACCAGAGTGGAGCAGAGGAGCCAAAACCAGCAGGTTCCAGGTGACAAATGTAATGCAGAAGCAGGTCCCCATCCAAGGCCCTGCCTCAGAATGCCTCATTCCAGGCACATGCTGTCAGTATTAGATAAAATTTCATATAAGAGCTTGCTTACTCCTTCAGAATTCAGTTTAGGAAGCAGAGCTGTCAGCTCCACTATTCTCAGATCACCTGCACACAGTAAAATTCATGAGGCATTGCTGGTTTGAGAGTTGTGCTATAAAAAGCCATTCCCGCTAGATTTCTTTCACCAAATTTCCCATTGATTGGGAGTTTTGCATGTGGAATACTTAAAGAAACAGGCTTCAGCTGCCAGTGGCTAAATCTCTGGTTTTAAAAGCTGTTCCACTTCCTCTCAGACTGCTGAGCAAGGACTGGAAGAAAAAGAATAGCAGTGAGATAGGACAGGGACTGAGGGGAAATTTCAACAGAAGAGAGGAAAGGGGGAAAAGGAAGGAAAAGCAGATAAATCAAAAGTTGCTGAAAAGTACAGGAAGGCACAAAGACCAGACCATGCAAAGTCAGGGAAAAGAGGATCCAGAGTTTAATCATAGTGGTTGGAAAAGTGCAAACAAGATGACAGGTAATTGCAGAAATTGCACATTCCAACAATACAGACAACGGCGGGAGTGGTGAAACACAAGCAACAGGGACCACATCCACACTCCTGGAAGAGCCATGGAACATTGAGGACCCAGCTGGGGCTGTGGATTGAATGGCAGCACGTCCTCCCTCCCATTTGGAAAAAAAATAAGGTGGTTGTGATGGCAGGGAACAGCGCTTCTGTTCAGTTTAGCGTGACGGTGCTGGTGCTGACTGGGAAGTCAAAGTCTGGTCAGCTACCGTGATATAATGAGGGGGGAAAGGGGAAAAACAGCTGCACAGAGTGCCAGTCATCGTTTCCATTCATACGCGCTGCCAGGCTCCGGGCAGGAAGGGGCTCGCTCAGCCAAGGGATCCGAGTGGAGCTCGGTTGCCATCGTGTGACCGCCTGGCAAATCACACAAACGGGCTGTCTCGTTCAGTCTCTTCAAACGTCTTCCCTCAAGGTTTTATCACAACCTGAAAAGATATTGTAATGTAAGACAGGGTTTGAATTTGAAATGCCAAGTACAATACCTGCTCTGCCCTCCTCGTGATTGTTTCCTGTGCTGGCACAGCCCTACTCAAAATGCAAGTGTTAATCTCGAAGTGGGGATAGAAATACTCCTTGAGAGCTGTTGTGAACTTTTTCCTTTGCAATTGTCACCTCAAATGGTATCCAAGGCAAAGTCCAAGTTCCCTTAGCCAGTTTGCATATACTGTATTAGCACACATGCTTAAAATAGTGACACTCCACGTATTTTCCACCAGCCTGAGGTGCCTGGGACAGAAGTCAGTGCTTTAATGGATAACGTGGGGCCAGGTCTCTTAGATGATCGGTCACGTCGGTAGCCAGCGTGAGAGACGGGCTTAAAAACCATTTAACAATCGCTCTAAGGCGCCAGGACTGTACCCGGTGACCCCTCAGGGCACTGTCCCTCCTGTACGCCCCACTGCACTGCGAGGTCACCCTTTGAGGGCCCCTCCCGCTAACCGGGGCGCGCAGCACGGCCACCGTCATCTCCTACCCCACAGCTAACGTGATTTAACCCCACAAAGGCTCTGTAGGGGCTGACACAGCGCTCGGAGGCGGCCCGGCGGTCACAGGCACGGGGGCCCCCTCAGCGCTCTCCGCCTCCCTCCCCGCCCGGCTGATGTGGCGCCGCCGCCGGGCCGTACCACCGGGCCCCTCCGCCGCGGGGGGGGGCCGCGCTGACCGCGCGCGCCCGCGCCCCGCCACAAACGCGTGG
>VXBX01001788.1:1079976-1116299 GCA_013400415.1 Scytalopus superciliaris | reverse complement strand
GGCCGAGCCCAAGGCCGAGCCCGAGGCCGAGCCCCAGCCCGAGCCCCAGCCCGAGCAGCCGGCCCAGGCCGAGGCCGGTGCCGGTGCCGATCCCGGCGCGGCGCCGCAGGACGGGGAGGCCGTGCCCGCCGCCCCCGCCGAGCCCGAGGACGAGATTTCCTTCAGCGACCCCGAGGACTTCGTGGACGACATCAGCGACGAAGGTGCGGCCCGGGGGGCCCTGCCCTGCCCCGGGGGGCCCTGCCCCGGCCCTCGGGCCTGCACGCACAGCCTGCCATCAGCCGCCCCTGCGCTGTCTCTGCTGTACCTCTATAATCGCTGCTTCTGGTCTAAAACCCGCTCCTAAACTTGCTCTAAAATACGCTCTTAAACTTTAGGTGTCGTTCTCTGGGCTCTGTCTCACAGAAGGAGTCATAAAAGTCGCGTCCCCTCCCTTGGCCTCCATTAGTTGAACTCGGCTGGGGGAACAGAGGGTTTTAATGGTCGACGCGATGATTTACGGGCCAGGTTTGGTCGTTCTGGGTTTATTTCCGTGTATCCAGAGTGAAATCCGAAGGTAAATAGGTCGGGTTTTAGGAAGAGTTACTGCTCGTGAGGATGTGACAAGGAAATAGGGGAAAAGTAATTCTGGGAGTTAAAAGTTCCAACCCAGGTTGTATAAAAGTATTCGGTATTGACCGCCTTGAACTGGCCAAGCTGCTGTGTAACTGCACAGGCAATCAGGGAAATACCAGATATTGGCATACAGGAATTAGAACTTTATTTTAGCATTTTTCAGAGAAATCTTTCTAGATAAGTTGGTTTAGTGTTTAAATAGCAAAAGCACTTAATTCACCCATATCTGTTCAGCATACGTGCTGTTGTAGGGTCTCATGTATGTGTATCCTGCATGTTTTGGGTCTGTGACACGTACCAAAACTGGGAAAATGTTTCTAACCTACGTGATTGTAAATCGGTCAGATATTTCAATTGGTAGTGGAGTACAGGTGATACATCTGCCTTCTAGTGTTCCAAGCCTGTGCTTAGGTTAATAAAACAGCAGCTGAATATCTTAGATTAAGAAAGTGTTTGCTGTTCTCAGTGTAGCAGCTGTGAGTTTGTTCACTTGTTCCTTAAAGAGACTTCGGCAAAATTGTCTCAGAGTGGTTGGATTCGTCTTGTTTAGTTAAGTGCTTACTTGATACACATTGTCTGCATCTAGGATGGTTATGTTCAATTCTTTCTTCAGAAACTGGGCCTATTTTCCACCCTCACCTCTTTTATTTGTTAATTAATTTGGCTAACTTCTCAGCTGTATGAATAATCCAGTGTTAGTGGCTGAATTACAGCATTTAAGTTTAGTCACTCCTGCTGGTCTGTCTTTCCCATCTGTGTGTTGTTTCTTGAGCCTCCTTGCTCCTTTCCCATTATCCTGATGCCTCCCCAGGGAGAAGGGCAGTCCATCAAGTACTGATCAAGGCTCATGATAACATAAGTCTTCAGGAACACCTGTGAGATGGACCAACTTTAGGCTTAGTCTGCCAGATCCATGACTTCAGCTTTTTTTCCCCCCAGAGTGGTGGTGTCAGGGCAGAACAGCTGATCCAAGTTAAAGCAGGAGAAGGGGTGCAATGAAGCTTTAGTTCAAATTATAGTGGTCCTTAAAATACTTCCAGCTGAAGATAGCCGTGTACCCACCACACCCTGCTTCCCTTCTGGGTGCAATAGGAGCTGGCTAAACCAGCTTCTTACCCTTTGAAGATTCCTCTGTTCACAATTTTGAATTTCAGGCAGAGGGAGGGCACAGTGTAGGAATTTCTTTTCAGTTTGCTAAGAGTTTTTATTCAGTACAGGGTGTTGCATTTTTGCACAGAAATCTAAGCATACATTCCTTGGCCGGTCTGTAGGTCTACAGAGTTTTGTGTGAGAAGTGGTTATGAAAAAATCCCTAATGGGGCCTTAAAAGTTACTCTTTTGTGGTTTGTTTTTTTTCCTTTTTTTTTCTTTAGACATCTGTGGAAATGCCTTTGGGGGACATGCTTTCGTTTTATATATTTTATATTGTTAATTGTAGTTCCTGTGTGCTCATGGAGACTATCTTTTTGAGTGATAAATACAACAAACAGCAACATTCTATGAGTACTCTATAACCTTAGTGGTGATGGCTTAAACCATTGTGAAGCTTATTGCTCCAGAACAGTGGAAAGCTTCATGTGTAATAACCTATTGTAGGTTGAAGTTTAAAAAAAAAAAAGTTTTCTGGTGGTTTGGAATTCAAAGTAAGCATATTTCTCATAATTCTTCATTGCTAGAGATCTTTCTAGTGTTGTTTCTGGGCAGAATAATTTGTAGAATTCCAAAACCAGCAAAAGCCTGTAAAAATGTCTTCAAAACATCAGCATATCCAACACTCTTTTGAGTTTGTTCTCATATTTTAAATGTTTCTACATGTGCTTGGATTTTTTTTTTCCCTTGCCTGTGAATGCTGTGTATAGTCTTACTCTCCAAACTTTGTTCTAATTCAAAAGGGTAGTGGCATAAAGTTCTTTTCTGTGTAGTCTTGTATTTTATAGGCGTTTTCACATAGGCTTAAAATTGACTGCAGATGTTCAGGAATTAATATGATTGAAGAATATCTGGAGTGTGAAAACCTGTGCTTGTCTTCACTGAAGGCTTAAATATGGCTTGAAGTGTCTTGTCTTAGACCTTCATTTTTGTGTTTAATTAAAGGTTTAGATGGGAGTGTGAGTTCTTAAACATAATTATAGTGATGCTGAGACATGCAGAGCTTCCAGTATGGCAGATAGTCTTGAATTACACTAAAACTAGTGTAATTTAGAGAAAGGTACATAGTACATTTTTTTAGTTCCTCAAAGTCAACTGGTTATAATTTGAGCAAGGGGACTGGTCAGTTTGGGTAGTAAAACTTAGTTATCTGTCCTATTGTCAGTTCTGAGGACTTTGTGAGCCAGTTCCATTTCCTGAAAAGAGCTAATAGTGCAAGTGTTGATGACCTCTGTGCAAGATATTTGTTCAAGAAAGACTTCAAGAGCTGTCATCTTTAAAGTTTGCCCCAAGACCCCATAATCATGTTACATGGGCCAGGAAGTGCTGTTGGAGTGTTGTGCATTCACTTCAGTTGTTTCTCTGGTAAAATGTTCATTCACTACCAAGTTTCTTAAATGATTCTTGAAATTTCCTCAGATTTGGAGTCTTTCTGTTCTGTTACTCTCATGGTTCTTTTTGTCTTTGCCTTCCTCCTTCATGTGCCTTATTTTCCTGTGTGTGCTCTTTGCAGAATTGCTTGGTGATGTGCTGAAAGATCAGCCACAGGAAGCAGATGGAATAGACTCGGTGATTGTCGTGGACAACGTTCCCCAGGTTGGGCCAGACCGACTTGAGAAGCTGAAGAATGTCATCCACAAAATATTCTCCAAGTTTGGTAAAATTATCAATGAATTTTACCCAGAAGCAGATGGAAAAACAAAAGGGTAAGTCATGATAACTCCAACTGGAAACTGTGTTGAAGGACAGCTCTGGCTTCCCTTTGATTATTGGTGTCAATACTTTATGGCCAGTTTTATGATCATGCCATAGTCATTATCATCACCTTCTTCTACCTTAATCTATGCAATCCTGACATCTAGTCTCAGTGACAGACAGATGTTTATGAGGGAGCTGAGAAACTTAATAGCTCATTAGGCTCCAGTGTGGAGCATGGCAGGGATTAATTATGGAAACAGTTTAGCTGGGTTTGGAAGACAGATTTCTGTGCAGTACTGCATGAGGGGGTTTTGTTAGTTTTCTGCTGTGGCTGATCAATAAGATAAAGGTCCACATGAGTTAAAAACTTGAGTATCAGTGAAGGTAGTGGTTATTGCAAAATATGTTATTAATATATGTAGTAGGTATTGCTGAGTATTGAAGGAATCCATAGTTTAGAAGGATAAAAATAGTGAGTTTTCTGGAAAGGATGGATTGTTGGTTCTGTGCAGCCAGTGAGAAGGATGAGAACGTTTTTCAGTAGCTGTGTTTGTGCCTGTCTTTGAGGCAGTGTCTGATGGTGTTCAGAATACCATTAGTTTTAAGTTTGCTGGGCTACAAGCTGGGTTGGATTAGTGGCCAGAAGGAAGCTGAGTTGTGTAATTGAAATATATGAGTGGTGCTTCAAGGTGCCTGTGGCAGCAAGAGTTACAGTTCCTAAATGGGGATCTGTTGCTCAGCTGGGGAGAGCTGCTCACATAAACTGCCTGTTCCTGGCTCTCATTGTTGTCCTGTCTTGTGTTAAATTTCCATTCATCACTGAGTCTGGCCCATTCAGAAAGAATATCTGATTAATTGGGGTCAGGCCCATACAGCTAAAAAGTGTGTGTGTGCCTGTGGCCAAAATGGAGATTAATTGCTTTTGACCCTAATTGGTTAGGGACAAGACAAGAAGTTATTTTGTAAATGCTCTGTACTGAATTCTTAATTCATCCCCCTTGTTTCTTCTTTATTATGAGCCTGTTCTGTAGTCAGCAATGTCTTCCTTCATTGTAGGTACATCTTCCTGGAGTACATGTCTCCATCTCATGCAGTGGATGCCGTGAAGAATGCAGATGGATACAAACTGGACAAGCAGCACACCTTCAGAGTCAACCTTTTCACAGACTTTGATAAGTGAGTGCAGCCATTGTGTGTATCTGCAGATTTGGGGGTTCTAATCAAGAGAGCCTGCATGCAGTGTAACCAACCAAATTGCTCTTTCAGGTACATGACAATCAGTGATGAATGGGAAATCCCTGAGAAACAGCCGTTTAAGGATTTGGTAAGGAATTTTTGGAACAGTGGAAATAATATTCAGCATAATATTAAATGATTACTTCATTGCTGGAGTGTCCATATGAAAATAGAAACGATGTGTTAATAGTGTTATAAGTGGCAGTAGTGAACACATGTTCCTGCTCCTTCATTTTCACTGTCATGAAGTGACAGAAAGAACTTGGTGATTCTGCTTAGTAGTTCCACATAACTTGCAGTGGTAAAACCCCAGAGTTGCACACTCTGGTAAGACCAACATCCACCTGCCAGGTAGATACTAATCTGGGGAGCTTGTTACCTTAGCCTTTGACTCACTAACAGTCTTTTTGCTTCTGTTTTTCTTAGGGGAATCTCCGATACTGGTTGGAAGATCCTGACTGTAGGGATCAGTACAGTGTCATCTTTGAGTCAGGAGACCGGACCTCCATTTTTTGGAATGACATCAAGGAACCCGTTCAAATTGAGGACAGAGCAGTGAGTGTCCTGGAAGTGCTGGACATGACAGATACACTGTCAGTCTCCTTCCTTCCTTTTATGACATTGCAGCTTTTTAATTAAAAAAAAAAATCTTTTCCCCATTGTTGAAATATTCTTTTCTTCCCTGTGAAGAATGGTGAAACCACATCCTTTAGAATTAGACTTAGCTGCTTAGGTAAAAGAAATGTAGAGTCAACTTCTTGGAGGTGGTGGTGGTTGTTTTTTGTTTTTTGTTTTTTTTTTCACTGGTCCACGATGCCTGTTAGTTTCCTTCATCTCTCTGTTGTAGGTGATTCAGAAAGACCTGAAATGCAAAGTCAGAGTTGGAGGAGCACTATTCATTTGAGCTGAATATGTGCTTATGTTTGCTGCTTCAGGTGACTTCTTGCTTTTGTGCTGACTACAGAGGTGTTAAAGAGGAATAGCTGGTTTGGTAATTGTACATAAAAGGGAGAGTTAGTCTGCCTGTCTGCTGCAGGCACTTGACTTGCTGGGAACTGTTAGGACCCAGAAGCATTTTCCTTAATGACCATTGTGCATTAATGTAGAAAGAAGTTGTCTTTGGCATTGTGAGAATACTTGCTCATCACCATGGTCACTGGCTGTGGTCTGTATTGCTGAAACCTCCCTAATTTTGCTGAAAGTCAACAGCTGTGTTAAGAAATTTGAAATACTTACCCTTACTTCTGAGGAAAGTTATGTTGTTACCAGGGCTGAAGGACAACAAGGAAACCCCGGCCTGTTAGGTTGGTTTAATTGTTACTAAACAGTTGTCACTGTACCTAGAATATGTTTTAGTGATCAGTAAGTTGAAAAGGTCTCATCTGACAGTTTTCAACCTGAAGAATAAGTACTGTACGTTAATGTGAGTGAAATTAAATTCCACAACTAGTCCAAGGTATCATGAATTCTGAGATCTTCACTTAGTAAATGGATTAGCAAAAGTGATGCTTCAAGCCACACGCTAATACTTTCCCTTTCAGGAATATAACATGAAATTAAACCTTTGTGTGTACTTTCTTTTTTTAAAATCAGAGGTGGACAGAGACCTACGTACGTTGGTCCCCAAAAGGCACCTATCTGGCTACATTCCACCAGAGAGGCATCGCACTGTGGGGTGGAGAGAAGTTCAAGCAGATTCAAAGGTTTAGTCACCAAGGAGTGCAGCTTATTGACTTCTCACCTTGTGAAAGGTAAGGAGCGTGACGTTGGGCTGAGGAATCAAAAGCATGAGGCATGAGTAGCATCCTCCAAATCTGTAGTGTTGAAATGAATTCCTTAAGCCTTCTTTAACATTAAAGAGCTCTTGAGAGAAGGCTAAAATAATTTCAGGGTTGAGATGCATTTCTGTTGATAGTTTTCTAGTAAGATAGGTGGAAACAGGTTTTATGCTTTATTGTGTTAAAGAGAGGTTATGTATCTTGTGAATGGAGAAGTCCAGCATATTTGTAGTTTGGGTTGGATAAGGTCAGTGGTTCAAAACCAATGATGTTCTTGTGTCGAAGCTGTATAATAAGTAGCAGTGTATGTGGTGAGTTCTCTTCCTTTGTAACATCAGTTTGGAAAGACTTGCACATATATCTGGAGTCTTTTCAGCCAGGGGGATGCCAGGGAAATATTGTGTCTTGGAAACTTTCTCCTCCTTTATCATGCTATTATTTTTCCCTCCTCCCTGAAAAATCCCCCTAGAGAAACTGCTGTTTGGAAGTGCATGGTATTTAAATATTACTTAGCTGAAAGCCTGCTGGTGCTAACATACTAGATGAAGTTCCAGTGCTGACATGGATTATTTCTTTTGTAGGTATTTAGTGACCTTCAGCCCTTTGATGGACACACAGGATGACCCTCAGGCCATCATCATCTGGGATATTCTGACTGGCCAAAAGAAGCGAGGATTCCACTGTGAAAACTCAGCTCACTGGCCTATTTTTAAGTAGGTTAAGAAACAGAATTAGAGCAGAGAGTTGTAGTCCCAGACTTAGTTTAATAAAGAGTCCATTCCAATTTAATATTTTTTGTTCTTTCTTGCTTAGGTGGAGTCATGATGGTAAATTCTTTGCTCGAATGACTTCAGATACCCTCAGCATCTATGAAACACCTGTAAGTGCTTTGCCCTTTTCTTGTTTCCTCCTGGGTAAGAAACTTTAGCTGAGACTGACAGTAAATTTCATACCTCATATTTAGAAGTGTTAGCTCAATATACCACTTAAAAGAATCAGTAGGATCAAGGTTATGTGATTCCTCCCAGCTCTCAGTAGCAGCTGAGTGCCAGAGTACTTAAAATGCACTATAAATTGCAACTTAATCTAGTCTGTTTTGGTTTTTCATTATAATTTGGGCTGCTGTACTTACTCTCTACAGCAATTTTTATTTTGTTTGTAATTGTGGTTATATATGTTTATAATAAAAAATAGTGATACAAGAGCTCTGAAAACTATGCTATTTCCTAGTTTTTGTGCTCTGATAATGAAAGTAGAAGGCATGTGTGTAAATACAAGAACGTTACTAACTTGAAAATTCATCCTTCTCTTTTAGTCTATGGGTTTGTTGGACAAAAAGAGCTTGAAAATCACTGGGATAAGGTGAGTCTATTCCTTTGTAACTATAACTGCTCTCTTTAGTTATAATGTTTTTGTCTGGGGCTTTATTGTGGTGAGAGGAATCTTTCGACTGTTAACTGGAGCAAATGGCCTTCTATGCTATAATGAGGTCAGTGTGGTGGCTTAGAGCAGTGTGCTGTGTCTGCACCAGAGACACTGCCCCCTCTGAGAGCTTTTGAAGTACCTCTCTGTAAAGCAACAACAAATTTAAGTGTACCCAGATGCAAGAACATTGTCATCAGGGTAATTTAATAGGGGGTTTGAGATTTCTTTTTGCTCATTGGTTTAATCAGAGAGTTTTTAGATCTTTGGTGGTTATTTTATGTGTAACCCCTGATTTTTAGTGAAATGTACTGTTTTGATAACACTGGTGATACATTGAATTCAAATAGCAGACTTAAAATCTGTTTTGGTATTTTATGTGTAAGGTTATTAAATTGCCCTCAGTTATGTGCCTGTGCCTTTGTTATGGAGAGTTGATATTTGTCTGCAACATTCAGATACAATGAGGAAAATGGTTTCTGCTTGTAGTAGCTCTTAACTAAAAATGAAAATGGTGTATTTTTAACTTTGTTCCTGTAGAGACTTCTCGTGGTCTCCAGGTGGTAACATAATTGCTTTCTGGGTGCCTGAGGACAAAGACATCCCAGCAAGAGTGACTTTGATGCAGCTGCCTTCTAGACAAGAAATCCGTGTGCGGAATTTGTTCAATGTAGTAGATTGTAAACTGCACTGGCAGAAGAACGGGGACTACCTGTGTGTGAAGGTAGACAGGACTCCCAAGGGCACACAGGTATGTGGATTCTGGTTTTATTGGTCAAGTTTGGTTCTGTCTCATGTTGACAGGACTGTCTTTTAATATAGACAGTGTAAATTATATCATGTCAAAGCTATTTTCCAGGTTTTTTTTCATTTGAATTTGAAGCATGTGGAGAAGACAATTTATGTAATGGTTGTATCCAGGATTGGCTTTGACTTTAGTGGCCTCCTGGACTTGGGTGAGAGCTGTAAGCCTAACCTCTTCTCCTGCTCACAGTTAAGCAGCTGTTGGACCACCCATAGGTTATGCTGCACAACATGCCGTATGTTTATTTGTATTAATTAAATTTCTTAACACTCTGGGAAAAAATGCTTTTATACAATTACTAAGTTATTCTTTATCAGAACAGAGAAATTTGGAATGTGTTTGGTAAGGAGGCATATTGTATTCATCTGCTCTCATTAAAGGAACAAAGCTTGACTGTGTTTCTGTGTCCTGTCAGGCTAATTGTCTAATTGTCCTTCTATGCCTAGTGATAAAATTATTTACTGGTTTTGTGCTGGATAAAAAACTGATTTTGGCCTTTACAGGGAGTAGTGACCAACTTTGAAATATTCCGCATGAGAGAGAAACAGGTGCCAGTGGATGTGGTAGAAATGAAAGGTAATCCACATTATTTCCTTACTTCTGAGTTTTAACTCTTTTGTATGGACACTTCTGTGTTTCTTAGAAAATTCCTGTCAACCTGTGACATAATTATGGAATTAACTCTTTGAAGCCAAATTGTTAATGTTACAGGACATTTCATGTAGAAATGAGAAATCTAAACTTCTCTTGCTGTCTGGATTTGTGACTGATGTGAAAAATGACAGACCTGAAAAGGTGTTACTAATAATGATGATAGGGCTGATGATATGAGTGTATGTTGTAGAAGATGGAAGACTTTAGATCTATAGTTAGAAACACTTCCCATAACTCCCTGCAATTGCCTTGCCAACCTTTGTTTTGAAAGTCAGTCTGTATGGCAAAGTCTGTTCACTGATGGGTTCCCTCTCTTCGGTGTCTTGGTTTTCTTTGGTCACTACTTGAAATCATAGGTTTGTATCGTCCTTTGACAGTTTTGACTCCTTTTTTTTACAGAAAGCATCATAGCCTTTGCTTGGGAACCAAACGGAAGCAAGTTTGCTGTGTTGCATGGAGAAACTCCACGAATTTCAGTTTCTTTTTACCATGTTAAAAACAACGGGAAAATAGAACTCATAAGTAAGTGAAAGGACTTGCTTGTGGTGTTTACAAATGTTTTTTGATGAATCAGTGGTGTTGACAAATGTCTTTGGAGGACTTGATGCCTGTAAGGTAACTGATGGTATTGGATGGAGGTCTCTTTCTGAATTTGTTTTGTTTCTTTTCAGAAACGTTTGACAAACAGCAGGCAAACACGATATTCTGGAGTCCCCAAGGGCAGTTTGTAGTGTTGGCTGGCCTCAGAAGGTGAGTATTGCAGGGGTTGCTGAACACCACATTCATTTTAAGGAGAAAAAGAACTAAGCTATCTCACCAAGAAGTGTTTGGTGTCACTGTGAACATTGATTACTGTGTAATCCTGATACAGCTTTACAAAAGCAAAGGAAGAGCAGAGATGCAACTTTCATGATGTCCTTTGTAACTTCTACTTGCTATTTTTGCCATATCAAATGAAGAATGTGTTTTTCAACAGAAAAGTGGATATTTAGAAACACCTTTTAACTGTTTTAAGTTAAATACTGACCCTCAACTAATCCACTTTCCACTGCATGTGGTTCTTTTGGTGCATTTGTTGTTGACATAGCTTTGTGCCCCTTCATGGGCAATACCTGTTAATGACAGAGCTTTTTTGTAAAACAGTTGCCAGGAGCTTCACTTTAGAGCAAGTGAAAATGATTGTTATTGACCAGTTGGGTAATACTTGCCTTCACATGCTTTCGGATGAGCATTGTGTTCATCTTAGAATGCTTTTTTTTCTTCAATCTCTTCTTCACTTCTTACATTTGTCTCAGCATATGATTGTTAGCCTAGAGTATGTTTTCAGTGTGACTTTAACCCATTTAATTTATACTGTTAAGGGTCACTGAACATAGAAACAAAAGTGTCATTTTTAATGGAGTTTTGTTTTTATCCATCACATTGTTTTCTAGTCACAGAGTGTGAACCTGTCTCTTGGTTGTGGTGGAAACTTATCTTTGTACTGAGGAGTTGTAGAGATGCAGCCTGTGAAATGCTTATTAAAAAACCAGACTATATTAGTGTGTAAAATAATGTGTCCTGCTTTGTCTCTGCAGCATGAATGGTGCCTTAGCATTTGTGGATACGTCTGACTGCACCATGATGAACATCGCAGAGCACTACACGGCCTCAGACGTGGAATGGGATCCTACGGGCAGATACATTGTGACTTCTGTGTCTTGGTGGAGCCACAAGGTACTGGTGCCGTCTTTTTTCCCCCCCTCCTCATGCTTGCTTTTCCATCAAGGTGTTGGAAAGGGCTGTTGCTTAGGAAGAGGAAATGCACACTGGTCATATGACTCAAACCCCCAGTTTTATACATTAATTTCTGAACATCACTGTTCACCTGGGCCATTAACTTCATCAGTTCTCCAGAATAAGTTCTGGAAGGGCAGTTCATGAGTCTAAACTGAGTGGCCTTTTTCTGAATTTTCATTATGTCTTGTAGCAGTTTGAAACTCAGTTTCCTCGTGGTCCATGCAGAACAGTTTTTATTGCACCTGTCATGACTTTTGTATGCTTCCAGCCACTGTACAAATACAGGATCTGAGACTTAAGGACATGATAGATGGTTGACTAAGTTTCAAACTGTTCTAATCTCCAGAAGGTAACTTCTTGCAAAGCTTCAGTGGAACACAGATACTTTGCTAAGCGTTTTGACTCATGCGAGGAAGGCACTAACAAAAGCACACTCTGGTTCCGTTGGCTAATGGTGCTGATTTTATAAGGAAAGACCCTTGAGAGATGGAGTCAGGACTACAGTGTGAAGTTGTAACTTACCTTGGCTGAGCTGGTGCACTCCTCTTCCAGGTGGACAATGCATATTGGTTATGGACCTTCCAAGGCCGTCTGCTTCAGAAAAACAATAAAGACAGGTTCTGTCAGCTCCTCTGGAGACCACGACCAGCTACCCTGCTCAGTGAGGATCAGATAAAGGTGGGTATTCCACTGACTTGGTGCTGACATTGATTTGGTGTATAAGCATATTTGGTCTGCTCCCTCTTCTTGAGGATGAGGCTTGTTATGCAACTGCCTTTTGTCCTGAATGTGTGAACAAACATTGCTGTATGAGACTTCACTTCTGGGAATGGCTGTAAATACTAACTGTATTTGAAGCTCAAAATAGAAATGGTTTCCAATTGTTCCTAGAGTTAGTGTACAGTGAAAGGGTGTGAATAACAATAAAATTGGATTTAGCTGTCCAGACCTCACTGGCTGCATGTGTATGGAAGCATTTACATGATCAATAACCCAAAAAGAAAAAACAAAATTGTGGTGAAGGGAAATTGACTAGCAGATATTTTTAAAAAGTGCATAGACTGCTTAGGCCTACCAGAGGAGTCCTTAGAGGTGATGGTTGTGATTGCTGGTACTCTAGTTGAGATAATATTACCTGTTTTACAGCAAATTAAGAAGGACCTGAAGAAATACTCCAAGATATTTGAGCAGAAGGATCGCCTGAGCCAGTCCAAAGCTTCAAAGGCAAGACACTTTCCGAATATAATGTAGATGAAACTCTTGTAACCTATCCTTAGTTACTTTGTAATGGTGATATGTAAGTTACATGTATTTTATAACAACCGTCTGTTCATTTGAGTGCAGATGGTTAGAGTTCGTTCAATAGGTACTTCTGAAAGATGCTGCTGAACTGTCAGGCTAAACAGTAATGAGTCTGGAGAGGAACTTGTGTTACCTCCTTAAGCAAGGGTAGTAACATGTTGGAGTTCTTAATGTTTTGCTGCATTAGTCTTTAAATCAAGAAAAGCTCTTTAAACTACAAAAAACAACTGTCCAAAACAGCTTTTCGATTACAGAAGAGAATCTTTATTCTTTGAAGTCAACAGAAAGTGTGTGTGTGTGAGAAAAAAGTTTGACTTGCTAGCACGTGTACTGCATGTGGGTTTGATTTGCTGGGGAGGTTTAACAGCCTCGTCCTGCCCCTGCAGGAGCTGGTGGAGAGGAGGCGCACGATGATGGAGGAGTTCAGGAAGTACCGCAAGATGGCACAAGAGCTGTACATGGAGCAGCGGAACGAGCGCCTGGAGCTCCGCGGAGGTGAGCCTGGGCAGCACCCAGAGAGACCTCCTGCTGCTTAACTGCTGCTCCTCACCAAATAAATACCTTCTCCTGGGGATTCATCTGCTTCTCCTCTCCCTTTGTTTCCTTCTAAAGCTAGTCCCTGGTTCTCTGAAGGTTATTTATACTTTTTATCCTGGAATCGTGATAGGATTAAGGGGAGGAGGGCAGAAGTATTGGCTTGACCTTGGGATAAACTAAGAGATATGGAGGTTGCATTTAACCAGAAAATCCACACAAGTCATGTATGCCTTGGTTACAATGCAATAAATTTAGAATGTACTTGTAATGATTTAAAGCATCACACAGTTCTGGTTTTTGCTGCTGGTTTAAGGGCTCTTTCTACCAACAGCATCAAATCTTTCCATTGCTGCCTTGTTTGGTGTGTTCAGTGTTAATGTTTTCTCCATTCCAGGAGTAGACACGGATGAGCTGGACAGCAATGTTGATGACTGGGAGGAGGAGACTGTGGAATTTTTTATCAATGAAGAAATTATTACCCTTGCAGAACCAGAGTAATTAATAAAACTGTGGTAAGATGACATAACTCTCAGCAGAGAGAAACTTTTTCTGTCAGCTGTTGCCATAGATTGGATAATGTGCTTGAGACAGTCTGTTGTATGAGTGACTGTGTTGTTCTCTAGTTGGTTTATGCTTGCTATGGGGATCAAAAGCTTTTAGAAAACTAATTACAGACAGTCAGATTTATGAGCAGAATACTCTATCCCCTGTCTTGCCAGAGAGGTCAAACCCACATCACAGTCAGGGTCTCTGAACAGTGTTTTGCAAATGCTGTAAGTTCTGTCACTGGGAGGAATTGTAGTTAGTATGAGATAAGAATTTTGCCTTTTGGAAGATTTGCAGGGTAGTTCAAGACTGATCTGAGTTTAAATACTGTACTAAAGATTGTGCAGCAAGTAGGCTGTGGGAGTAGATAATTTATCCAGATGAACTGTTTTCTAGAAAAGCTGGTAGAATTCAGGTGGTAGCAGATTCTTGTGTACTGACTGTCATGGCTTGTTGCTGAAATCTTGTATTTAATGCAGGACTCTTCCCAGTTCCTTTTTGTGAATTCATGTTACATATTTTGAAATACATATTTTTGAACATAAATATTTTGTTGAAAACAGGCTGCTTTTGGTGCCTCTTGTAGAAAATGTCCTTTAGAGAGCTTGATTTTTGAATTGAGGAGGAAAACTGGTTTGATAATGAAGGCACTCACATAGGGCTTAAAACTTGCAGTGTGTTCCTGCTCTGTCGTGTTTAGGATCTCAAGGGAAGAGGAAGAGGAGATGGGAAAAATGCCTTTTGCAGCTTTAAGTCACCCCTGTAGCTCTTTAGCCTCCAGATATGTTTAGGAGCCCAAGTGAAACATTTGTTTCTTGGAACTGTAGAAAAATTAATAGCCTTGATACCTTTGAATATATTTGGATCTGGCTTATCTGTGTCCCATACGTGGGAGATCTTTTTATGGAAGAGTGAGGGAGAGAAGCTGCTTAGTGTGTGGATTTAAACAAACCTGAGTTCAGGAAGAGGTGAAACACAAGCTGGTGTGTAGCCTTTCACCAGCTGGCATCTGAGGCTGAGCTGTTTGTATAAAAGCACAGTAACTAACTTACCTCTTTTTTCCTTTTCTGCAGCACCACCAGATCTTGTGCTGAAAAGAAGTTTGTTCATTTTCCAAAAGCCTATATCAACTTTGGAGTTCCTAATCCATATTCTTGCACTCTGGAAGGGTGGATGCACCAGATTTTCTCCATTCTGACACATTGTAGTGCCTTTAAGTCTTGCTGCCTGCTGCAGTGAGATACTGGAAAGGCGCTGCTTTTAAATCTTTTTCCTTTTTTTTTTTTTTTTTAAGGGTTTGATTATTATTTTTTTTTCTTTTTAAATCCACTACTACCAGTATTTACTTCCTGAGCCCTGTGCAGTCCTTACCAGCTGGCAGCTTTTGCCTGTTGCCAGTGAGGTGAGATTCACCAGTGCACCTCCGTCTCCCACCACCATGCTCCGGTTTCAGGACTCTCTCCGTGGCCCGAGGGCATGGACAGGTGTTCATTTTGTTTGGGGAAAAGGCAGCAGAACCATTTTTCGTATGATGTGTTTTAGTGTGCTGAAGCAGCACTACAGTGGGCTATATCCTCCTCCTTTCAGATTGTGAAAGGATGTCTCCCTCAAAGAGCTGAATATGGAAATAAAAGCAGACCTATACTAAAACCAGGCTGGCTACGTGTTGTTTGTAGGGAATCTTTCCCTGAGTGATCAAACACACTCAAAGTAATGAGTGTGTTTGCTGTAATGACCATATGGTTCTTTTGGATTTAGTCTCAGTTCCTCATGGCTCTTCTGGCTTTGTGTTGTGGTTGGTTTGTTTTTTACAATATGGTACAGTTCATTAATCTTGTGAAGTTGACCTGTTCACTATCATGGAGTAACTAGAAAATTACTGGATTTCTTGAACCACTTTCAAACTGATAAAAGTCTCAGGAATTACTGGGTTAGTCTTTCTTACTCGTGAGCACTGCAAACTTGCAGAGCAGTGCTCTGTATGCACATGCCTTATGCTCCTTGTTATAGTACCTAGTTACATTTCCAAAGCCCTCTGTGCTCAGTGAAGAGATTTGTACCTAAAGCTGGTGCAGCAGTTTCTCTGTATTTGAGCAGAAGTTCTTTCCTGGGTATTGTCAGAGCAGTGAGAGATTGGCTTGTTCCTTGCCCTTGGAGAGGCAGGAGGAGAGGATATTCCTGTCTCCTCTCCTGGACTGGGCAGGGAAATGGCTAAAGCTGATCCCTCTTGACTGACTGTTCCTAAACCCTGAGCTCACTTGTATGGCAGTGTGGGAAGCAGACAGCACCCTTTGGGCACAGTCATTTGCAGGCAGCCCTGGTACACGGATGTTTTCAGCACTCATTTTTCTTTGTCCTTAGGTGAACTTGCTGTGATAGCAGATGCACAAATCCCTTGGTTAAGTCCTATGTCCTCTTTACCAGGAACTTTCTGAAATGTTTTTGCCATAATGATGGTAGTGACTTAGTTTTTGTAGTTCACTCTTTAACGAGTGGATGTTGTTTTTGCAGAAGTCTTATATTGGTTTTCAGTTTTCTGCATTTTTTCATTCGTAGTCCATATATAGATACATATTTGGTTGAGTAAAGTTTTGTCCACAATATTTCCCAAGCTTATTTCTCAACTGGACTGGAATTAAATGCTTGCTAGAAAAACAGTGAGGAAGAACTTCCAGCACATCAAAGTTCTCTGGTGAGCATAGAATGGCTTGGGGTGGAAGGGACCTTAGAGATCATCCAGTTCCACCCACCTGCCATGGACAAGGGACACCTTCCACTAGACCAGGTTACTCCAAGCTTCATCCATCCTGGCCTTGAAAACTTCCAGGGATGGGATATCCACTTGAATTTCTCTGGGCAACCTCTTCCAGTGTCTCACCCCCCTCACAGTAAAAGAATGATGGCTTGAACTTGCATAGCTGAAATCATTTTTATTACCCTTTTGTTGTGAAGAGATGACTTCTCAACCATTTTCTAACTCACAAATTGAGCTGGAAGGTTTTTCCCTTGTCTCCGTGCAATGAAGTTTTAATAGAGTACTGTTTTTTATTCCTGGCTGTTTTCAAAGTAATGAAATGTAATGGCAATGTTGGAGGAATTGAGTTCTCTTCTAATACCCTTCTTTGAAGTGTGAATCATCGGTGAGGAAAAAAAATCAAAAAAACCCCCAAAAATGTTGCTCCTGCAGGAGCTCTGGAAGCTGACAAAGTGTTGTCCTCACCAGCAGCTCAGGCCTTTTCTCATCTTGTAACACTGGCTTTTCTTACAGGCTCCTTTCAATTACTGCCTCTCTTCTAATGTGTTTGTTTCTTCAAATGTTTTGCTGATTGTGTGCTACTGGAACTGCTTTATGGGGTTGTATTAAACTAGTCCCTTTGTCATATCTCGGAGTAACACTGGGAGTTGTGGGAGGGAGGAAGCATCTTACTGGTTTGAATCCTTGTGCTGTGTAGCTTTAAGTTCTCTGCCACTGTGTTTCAGCCTGTGCCTTTTTAAGGACATCAGAACAATGGCCAAAGCAGTTGCAGGTTTGTAGGTACTGTGTAGAGCTATGTGAGGGTGGGGGAAAAGGCTTCCAACAGCTCTTGTACCTCCATCACGTGCCCTTAAGGGTCCAGAATTTGGGTGGGAAGGGAAACATACTTTAAGCATTAAGATAGTATCTCTCAGTGTTTTTGTTGAAGTATTGTATAAAGTATTTTTAATGATTGTTCTCAGTAAGATTAAGTGGACCAATTCATAGAATCCTGGGGTAGTCTTTGCTCCCAGAGGCTTTGTTTTGAATTTGTAATAAATATTCTCATGACCTTTTAACCACCTTACAGCCCTTAATGCAAACTTCACAGAACAAATTTTGTTCACTTCCTATACTAAGCTTTAACTTCTTAAATTGATATTTTTAATAAAGCCTTACTGTAACTTTGATGAGCTTTGGCTCATTTACTGTCAATAAATAATGAAGACAAAAGGTGGTCTTGTTTGTGATTCTTTTTTTGATAGGTTGTTGAATGAACTGACACAAAATGCTGAAGGATCGACTTCCTGAATGTGGGAATCGTGAAATGCCACTGTGTGTGAAGTGACAGTACAATGGAAGTTTGCTCAGGGAGCTGGGCTAAAATTTGGGTTTAATTTGGGCTTTTAGGTGGGTCGTTTTGCTAATCCTGACCCCTTTCACTGTGTCCTGTGCTAAGTGCTGCTTCCTGCAGCCGGGAGTAGCAGGAGCTGCTGCAGCCCCTTCCTGCCCTGGGGCTCAGCCTGTGGCTGCTGCCTCTCTGTCCCTGCAGGGAGCGGGTGGTGCCTCTCTTTCCATCCCTGGGGTGATGGCTCTGCCTCTGCACCGTTCAGTCTCCTGCCTCTGCAGCCTGAAGGGCTCCAGCTCCATGTGCTCCTCCCTGGGCAAATCACCCAGCCCGGAGCTGGGATCATCCCCGACCTGGGCCATGAAGGAGCAGCAGCTGACGGTGAGTCCCCCTTGCTTAGGGGAGGACATGGGATGGGGAGGAGCAGCTGGGTTGTACCCAGCCTTGGCATCCCTCACTCTCCTTGCATATTGTGTTCTCCAGCTGTCTTCTGGTGTTCCTGAGCTCTGTGATCTATCCAGTGGGAGAAAAACCTAGACTTGTGCTAACTGTGCATGATTTAAAGCAAGAATTGTGTGTAAGTGTCCTGCAGAGGAGACAAATGTGCTGCAGGGCAGGCGAGGCTGGCTAACCTGGCAGTTGTAGTTAGTCTTCCTTGGACAGTGATCCTCAGTGTGCCTGTCTTTTTGGGATCTGGCAGATCCACAATAAACAGCCAAAAGCAGTGGGGATTACAGTCCTGCATCTCTCTTTGTTGATCCCAGTAAGAAGAATGCTTTGAAAATGTAATCCTCCCCCAAGTTTCAACCTTCAACCCTCTGCCTCTCAGTTAAACTGAAGCACTGCTCTCACAGTGTGCTGGAACATGACTGGGGCAGAGACATAAACCTCTGCTCAAACTGGAATCACTTAAAATAAAGTCAATAATATGTGAGGTACCTTGCATTCCTCTCTAATGCAAGGAAAAGCCTTAGTACTTGGTGTGACCCAGCTCCATGTGCTGCTTATTTGGGTTTGTTTTCTTACCCTCAGTGGCTGGGGCTCACAAATACTGGACCATTCTGGAGGTTAAGTCTGTCAAAGAGAGACTTGCACGATCCCCTCCGCCTCCTGCAGAATTTGGGATTATGGTGTACAAGATAATATTTTTAAATGCTTTTAAGGGATTAGTTCAGCCCTTGGGACTGAGATGCTTGTAACAGTGTCACTCAGCCGTGTCTGGGGAGATGATGAAGCTGCAACAATTAACTTATTCTTGTGAATATTAAAAGCTATCCAAAGCTGAGGAGCTCACCTTGTACTCTGAGATGTTCACAGTGAAGAAATGTTTCTTTGCTGGAACTGCTCAAAATTGGCTACTAAAGTGTTTGAGACTGGGAGCTGTTCATGAAACATTCGTTTAATTGACATATGGCTTGTTATTGTGGAAATAAATCTGGTTCCTATAGAAACTAGTTGCTTGTGACTGGTGGGGCTGTAGAACAGTCTGTTTTGAGAACTGCCCACCCTTCTGATATGGTGTTATTCCTGTGCATTATGCAGTGTTTTAGCAGCATCAGCTCTCCTGGCAGGAGCTGCAGAGGGGATGTTGCTGTGTTTTGTGGATGGGAAAACAGCCATGGAAAAGTGAAAATAGAATTTTTCAAATCTCTGTTATTAAGTGAGACCTCAAGGACTGCTTTTAGGTTGGATTTCAAATAGACCATCCACCAGGCACACAGGCTTGGGATTGTGCCACAGCTGCAAAGTGAGTCAGGGCCAGAGCAGGACCTTGGCATCAGGGGGCCCAATTAACCCCACAGCTGATCCGTGACACCACATTTTCCCTATGGCTTCACCTGTGGATTAAACAGGCTGACATACATGTGCTCTTGTCTGTTATTAATGCTGACAAATAGGTTGTGCCATTGTGTTTTAAATCTTCAAGTCAAATTACTGTCTGTGTTTCAAGCGAAGCAGTGTGTTTCTGACTGATTGAGTTGTGGCACGAGGCACTGGTAGTTAATTGCTACTTTATAATCACTCCAATCCTGCAATGAATTCCAGCTCCAGAGGAACCCTGTGGGAGCTGCACAGATCAGGGCCAACTTGCTCTGATCTGGTTGAATAGGCTCATAACGATTGCTACCTGGGATTAAACAAAATGGGTACTTAGTGAAATGCAATTCCCTTTCTTTGTCATGGATAACTTTAATCAGTGTTTTGGGAACACCGGGGGAATCTGTAATGGTGCTCAGCTCTAGGACTCTTGGTACCACTGTGCCAGACCTCCAAAGGTTCCCTCTGGCAGCAGCAATGACACGGCTGAGTTCACTCTGCCACTTTCTCTGTCAATCAGTCGGAGTCTTGCTGTGTTAGAGACAGAAACAGGGGAAGAGGGAGGAAGAATTTGTCAAGATAAAAGTGCAAATCGTGGGAGAATGAACTCATTTAAACTTTATAAACTCCCTTAAACTTTTAGGCCTTAAGCTTTAAGGTTTCGAGTTCGATGAGCAGGAGAGAGCAGCGAGAAGCTGTGGCTGGTGCTTGCTCGGAGCTGCTGCAGGCCGGTCCGGGTGGCTCAGCACAGACAAGCCCCGTGTGTGCTCTGTGTGTGCAGGTGGCCCTTCGCATCCGACCCCTCAGTGAGGCCGAAGGGGAGGAGGGAGCTGCGCTGGCTGCCCGCAGAGTGGGCGAGCAGGTGAGCTGGGGAGCCCCACCACGGGCACTGGGGACTCTGCTGGGTGCCCCACGGGTCACCACAAGCCTCTGGCTCTTCTGGTTTACGTGCAAGCACCTGCTTTCAAATCCTTCAAAACCCCTGCCCTTGCTGGGACACGGCAGGGATGCAGCTTCCCGTGCTCCTTTCCAGTTCTGCATCTCCCACCTCTTGCTCCCCTTTCTAAGAGGCAGGAATTGCAGGAGGCCCCCACTTACCTCTTCTGCATTGTTATATCTATTTGCATTTTTTTTTTTGTTGTGCCCTTGTTCTTTACCTTCATTTTCGATGTAAATCCCATTATTTTCTATTGTGCTTCAGCTGATCGTTCTCTGAACCCTTCCTGAGCACACACTAATTCTGTAATATATCTGGTCTCCACTCAATAGTCAAATGATAGCAGCCCTCAGAAGCAAAGAGAACATGAATCTCTCTTTCCCCTTTATGGATTATCTTGCAAATGCAATTTTTGTTTAGCACCTTACCTGTGAAATATCTTTTTTTTTTCTTTTTTACTTTAAAGCAGCCATTAATCTCACAAGGATATCAGCTTTATTTTTATACAGCTTATTCAGACTTGCATCATCTGCCCCAAGATCTATTTTCTCTAATGGAAATCTGGGAAGGAAATGTGCATTACATTAGTCTGAGTAACTTCTATCTATGAGAATGCTTTTCTCTTAATAATGCAAATAACTGTAATTATAAAAGCAAATTAATTGACTGGGCAGTTGAAGTACTTAAATTTCCTGGCGTATTTTGATTTGCATTCATGTTCCCTGCTATTTTTACTCCCAGCTGAACTCATTTAGAACTGCTTCTGTCTGCTTATTAACTCTAACTCAAAATTGACTCTGCCAGTGGCTTGTTATGTTTTAATGCTTCCATGCAATGGCAGAAGATTTGTGCTTTCAGAGCACTGCTGGCTAGACAAGGCAATAGCTCCAGACTGGAGAAGGACTCTTGGGTGCACAGATAGACACTGTGAGCAAAATTTACAGGTTATGAGAGCTCAGTTAAAGCGGCCTGAAAAGTGTTACTAAACACTTCCAAACTTCTAAAGGAAACACAGTGCCCTCGTTCTCCAAGCTCTGCTCTTGCCTGTCGCGTTTGCATGTGCACATGATTAGATATCAGTCCATCTTTTGAAGGCAAATGCTGCAGCTGAGGACAAACCAGGAGTTCCCTTCAGAGTTTGCTCTTGGGTTGCTTCAGGTTTTAAGGCCTGAGCTGGGCCAGTGAAAAATGAAGAATTTTTAAAAAACAACAACAAAAAAGTAATTCTGGCAATCGAAAACTTGCAAATCAAAGAGATACTTGTTAGAGATTTGGAATTTAGCAGGAAATGCAAAAGAAAAGCTGAAGTTTTGACATTTCCTGAGCCCCAAGGGCACCTGTCCTGGGTACTTGTCTCTCTCCTGGTGCAGCAATGCACCAATGCAGTTATTCTGTCACTCAATTGGTGGTTGATCTATGCTCTAATTGCTTATCTAATGATCTGTTTACCTGAGAGAGAGTGAAAGGTGCTCTGGAGCAGGAGACACAGGGCCCTCTGTCCTTCCCTTGAGCATCTCCTTATGAGCCATCTCAGTGGAGCAGAAACCCACTCTCCACAGTAATAATACACTGTGATCATCATGTACTAAAATAGATCCTAAGGAAACAGAACCAGTTCTGTAACCTGCTGCAACTCCTCTCCCACTTTTGCTTTTTTTCTTTAATAAAAGCCAGAAATGGAATGAAGTTTCTGTCCTTGAGCAATACAGGTACTTCGATCAGTCCTTCTGCACAAAAGGCTTTGGAAGATGACTTTAGGCAATTTTGCTCCTGAAGAACTATTTTCTTTCACAATTCCTCTGTCTGAATCTTAGCTGAAAATTGAGGTAAGAGGTCCTGTCCCCCCCTGCCTGCAGGGGGGCTCGTTGGGTGTTGTGTCCCTACAGCCTCTGCTCTTACCCAATGCCAGGGACCGTTTGCTCCTCAACAGACCTTCAAAGTATTTTGCATTTCTCCGAGTTACAGGAGTTGCAACATCAGTTGCCAAACCAAGTCTGTCTGTGTGTGCAGACAGTGTTGTGTGTGTAAGTGTTTTCCAGGCAAAGCTGTAGCACAGCATTCCTCTGGCCAAGGGATAGTGCTGTAAGGAATCCCCACAAGCTGTTAACCAAACCCAGACCTAACTTTTCTTCTTCTGGCTTCATCCTGTAACAGAGGGTGGTCCTGATGGATCCAAGCGAAGATCCAGATGACATCTTGCGAGCTAACAGATCCCGAGAAAAAACCTTTGTGTTTGACATGGTTTTTGATAACACAGCAACCCAGGTAACAGCCTTCCCCTGTTTTTAACCCAAAGGCTCAGCAGTAGAATTGTTTTCTCTGCTTAGATGAATGTTTTTGGCAGGTGAGCAGAACTGCACAGCCCAGAGGCCACATGTCACCCAGATAAAAGGTGACAGTGCTGAAGGTGAGAGGGTTTTCTTTTGCCAGAGAGGTGGGGAGACACGTGCAGTGTTCAGTCTCCATGGGGCTCCCCAGGTGCAACACACCTGAGAGGGATGAAGAGCTTTGTCTCTGGAGGTCTCTGGGGAATGAGATCACTGTCACGTTGTTGGCTCTGCTGCTCACACAACCCTTCCCTGTGCCTCTGTGGCTTTACAGGCTCCTGAAGGGAGCTCTGGTGCCTTCCCTGAGCCGTGTTTTGCAGACAGGTGTGAGGGGCACTGTGAGGACTTAAGCAGCACCTGCTCACAAGAGTTTGGTCATCTCTGTTCTTTCACATCAAACTTCAGTGTGGCACCCTTGTACACTACCTAAGAGGTTTTTGGAGGGCCAGTGGCACTTCTTCATAAATAATAAGGTCAGGGATAGAATTTATTCCCTTCTTCAGCAGGCACACAGAAAAAACAAAGTATTTCATGTCAGAGTCCAAGAAATTAACCGTATTTAAGGATATTTTAGTAGGCTCCTGCATCTTGCCTTCCTTTTGAAAATTCCATTAACCTCCGTGCTTTTCTGCTCATTTTGTTGATGTATCAAAATTCGAACAGCTTGTGAATCCTTCCAAAGCCCAGAAAATTTCTAAAATAAAGTGAGAAAATAATGGGGAATGCAATTAGATGTGGGATATTTGGACAGATGTTATGCCTGACCAAAAACCTGTGCTTTTTTGACTGAATTAGGAGGAAGTATATGTGTCCACAACTAAAAGCCTGATAGGAGGAGTTATTTCTGGCTACAATGCAACCATTTTTGCATACGGTCCAACAGGTAAAGTAGTCCCTGTAGCTGTACTGCTCCAGATGAATAAAATATCACTGTGAAAACCAGAAATATTGAGCCAATTAAGTGCTTACTGTGAGAACAAGAGTGAGGCATTAAAATACCATTCTCACTGGGAAGTGTGAACCTCACATAAATGCCAAAGTAACAGTGAAGTTGCCCTGTTTGAAAAGTCACTTAATTGAGGTAAAATTCAGTAGAGACAAATCCTCCCATTAAAAGGAGGAGGTGATAAGGGCATCTGTGCAGTGCTGGAGGCTGATCTCAGGAGAACAGATGTAGCTGTAAAAAGCATTTATACAGTACAGAGTATATGAAAACATTTCTACTCGAGCTCTGAGGACCTTGGTGAGCAGTTGCCCTACCTGTCTGCCCATCTGCCAGGCCTCTTCCCACTCTTTTTGGGTGGCACAAACAATGTCTCTCCTCAGGCAGTGTCACTGCAGGGTGAGAAACTGGAGTAACTGGAGGAAATTAGGGGGTGAAGCACAGAAATCATTGCTCATGTGGAAGTTGGGCTTCTCTGCTGCTCACTGTGTCTTCAACAGGAACAGGAAAAACCTACACGATGCTGGGGACAGACAGTGAGCCAGGCATTTATGTCCGTGCTCTTGATGACCTGTTCAAGGGCCTTGAAGCCACTGCTGAGGAGATGGATTACACAGTCTCCATGTCCTACCTGGAGGTGAGGTCTGTGTTGCCTTGGATCCAGCCTCTTGGAGCAGGTGCAATGGGAATTGGGGTGTCTGAGTCTGTCCACTGAAATGCAGGATCAACTCAACCTAGTGCTAGTCTCAAACCAACCTGTCATTTCTTACCCTCAGATCTACAATGAAGTGATCCGTGACCTCCTGAACCCATCCTCAGGGTTCTTGGACCTCAGGGAGGACTCCAGAGGCAGCATCCAGATAGCAGGACTTACAGAAGTCTCCACTACAAATGCTCAGGAGGTACTTTGAGCTATGGCCTGCAGTGAGGGGAAAGAGAGGGTGTTTGCTTTCATGCAACAGTGCTTTAAATTTCTTGACACTTCCCTACTGCCTGTGCTTACTCAGTAGTAGTAAGGATGTTTTGTAGCAGTACCGTGGTGGGGCTGGATTAATGTGATGAATTGCCTGGAAAGGGCTGACCAGGGAGCCACAGGAGTGGTAGGAACCACGGTGAAATCCCCAGCTGTCCCTCTGCTAGCTCCACTTCCCAGGCTGCCTGCTGCATTCCTGCAAGGACAAGAGTGCTTTGATTTGTGTACACGTGTCAGCAACTGTTTGGAGAGGGAGAATTAACTAAACCCCTCTGAGTGACACCGACGTGCACTTAAACATGTGCTTTGGACATGAGATAAACAGGCCTTGCAGAAAACAGCCCCCAGACCCAACACACCTGCACATACAATGTCATGAGCCGCAGGGGGAGATCTGGGGGAAAATCAACAGCAAACCCCTTCCAGCACGAGCAGAATTTTCCAGTGCCCTGGGAGAGGGGTTCAGGCCGAGGGAATGCCATTCTGTGGCTCGGGCAGAGCTGTCCCTGTCCGTGGGCTCTTCTGCTCCCTTCAGATCACGCAGCTGTTGGTGAAAGGCAACAAGCAGCGCACACAGGAGCCCACGGCGGCCAACGGGGCGTCCTCCCGCTCGCACGCGGTGCTGCAGGTGACGGTGACACAGCGGAGCCCACGGAGGGGGACCGGCGAGGAAGTGAGGCTTGGGAAGCTCTTCATGGTCGACCTGGCGGGCTCAGAGAGAGCAGCTCAGGTACAGTCAGGGCTCGGCAGCTTTTGGTGAGACCCAGCTGCATTCCCAGGGGTCTGCCTGTCCTCAGCCCCGGGGTGAGCAACAGCACTGTGTGCTTTCTCTGCTGCTTCAGGGAAGTGGTTTGTACCTGAGACAGCCTGAAAATAGTGACTGAGTTTGGAGATGTTTGTGATATCTTTTATTAGGCCAGCTGCAATAATTGGAAGAATGTAAATTGGCTTTTGGGTGCTGCCTTTCCTCAGGTCTGAAAAAACAGCAGTGAATTTCACATCTGAAGAGAAGCTGTGGCTTGTTAGGCAGGGATTGGCTGGGCAGCTGGACAGAAAGCTGGTGCTGGTGGAATAGAGGGATGCTGTTTCCTACAGGAAGGAGAAAATGCTTGAACTCAGGGAGGTGATTTGGGAAAGAGAGATTTTACATACCTCATATTTTTACTGAGATCAGGAACTCAGGAGTAATGCAGTTATGCATCTTAATTTCTGAAATAACCTTTAGAAGATAGATAATAGCTATCTTTTAAGACCCAAGAGGTCCAAAGCTGGGCCATATTCCAAGAAACTTATTCCTACCAGCACCTACATGCCTCAGAGTAGGGTTTAACCCAGCACTTTCATGTTGATTTTGCAGAAGGCACAGCTTTGTTATCCAAACCTTGATCCTGGTGATGCTGCACAACTTCTTGAGGTGCAGTCTCACTGTTCTCAGGCATGGGGTTGGTCTGTCTGTCCCCCTTCCCACTCTCTCCTCCCAACAGACTCAGAACCGAGGCAAGAGGATGAAGGAAGGAGCCCACATCAACCGCTCGCTGCTGGCTTTGGGCAACTGCATCAATGCTCTGAGCGAGAAGGGCAGCGGGAGCAGAGCCCAGTTTGTCAACTTCCGAGACAGCAAACTCACCCGCCTGCTAAAGGTGTGGCACAGCCTCCTGCACCCAGCACAGGGCTTGGCACTGCTGCTCAAATCAGGGCTTGAGAGCTGATCCTGGAATATCTCTGTGCATTGTCATTATCCAGCTCAGAAATCTCCTCCAGGATTTTGTGTGAGCTTTGCAAGGCACCAGGGCTTGACTAGGACAGAGCTGTCCCTGTAACATGGGATCTCTGTGATTAAGGAAGGACCTTCTATAGGGTTAAAGAATGTCTAAAGATTTGGGTCATACATCTCTAAGCTCAGAGGTGACCAGTGATTTCTTAAATTAACTTACTGCCTTTGAATGTTTCATCCCTTCTGTAAGATTTGGCTGAAATTGACCCATAAATTTGTTGGGGCACGAGGAAGGGAGACAGAGAGTGACTGTGTGCTGTCATAAGTTGTCTCTCCATTAGGAAATCAGAAAGGTTGCAGACACACTCTTTGCCAGGCTGGTTATTTTATGGATACTTTACAACCTCATTTATGAACCTCGCCTCAAGCCTTGGTGCTGAGCTATCCCTGCTGCTGCATGACAGATGAGCTTTCTAGAGGATAGTGGGGAGGAGGAGAGATGGAGAGAAAGGCAAGGCTCCTGTTGTGAGCAGAATTGAGAGGCTGCCAGTGCATTTGTGGAAATTGCAATTTTCTTGCAAAAATTCTTCTTTTGTAGCAAGTTAATTACTTATTGATTTTGCTGTTGATGGAGAGAGGACCTAATAAATGGTCTTTAACCAGCACTTCCTTCACTCCTAATTGGGATTCTCCATCAGAATCTCAATGAACTGCAGGGGTACCCAGACACAGTGGTTACCCATGAGCAGCAAAACCCTGTCACATCCCTACTAACCACATCAACATTTCATCCCTCCAGGACTCCTTAGGGGGCAACAGCAGGACCGTTATGATTGCACACATCAGCCCAGCCAGTTCCTCCTTTGAAGAATCTCGAATGACCTTGATCTATGCCTACCGAGCCAAGAACATCAAGACACAGGTACCAGAGCAAACAAGTCCCAGGGAGTTTGGGCCAACAGGTTTGATGAGGGTGGGGAGGCCCTGGCACAGGTTGCCCAGAGAAGCTGTGGATGCTCCATCCCTGGAAGTGTCCAAGGACAGGTTGGACGGGGCTTGGAGCAAGCTGGGATAGTGGGAGGTGTCCCTGCTCATGGCAGGGGGGCAGAACAAGATGATCTTTAAAGTCTATTCTAACCCAAACCATTCCATGATTCTATGACTAAAAGCTTGCAAGTGGAAATGGAAGATGTAGTGGATGAAGGGAGAGCAAACTTCAGGAGAGGGCAGTGCAGATTGGTGTGAGGGAGAGAAGAAATGCCCATGAAGAGAACAGTGGAAAGCGAATTGTTTGTGTTGTGGGTAAGAAGAGGAATATGACGGTGAAAAGAAGGGGCAGAATAATGGAAAGCCAGAGGATGATGTGCCTAGTGTATGGATCTGGGTGCACAACATAAGGAATGATGGATGGAAGATGACAGCAGTGTATTGGGAATGTCCCAGTGTGGATGCTGGTCCTGGAAGAGGAACTAAAGGCCTGCAGAAATTAAGAATAATATGGAGAGGTTTGTGGGGTGAAGGAAGATAAGAAGTGATCTATAACAGGGTTTTCCCTCCTTGTGGATCTATGTGTTTTTCCTGCGGACAGAGGCTCCCTGGCTTTTCTTGGTCACGTTTTGGGAATTCCAAAGAATTAGGGAAAACCACTAACTTAGAGTTTCCCCTTTCCCATCACAAGATTAAGTGTCCTCCAACTGAAAGCCTAGCTTTGTTTCTTCAGCCGTTGTGTCAACTGTGGGACAAACCCTCACCTATTCTGGCTCCCCAGGTGAAGTGTAACCTGAGGAATGTCTCCTACCCCATGGACCAGTACACCGGCATCATCGCAGAGCTCCGCAGGGAGATTGAGTGTCTGAAGGCCAGGGTTGAGAACCAGGAGAAGGAGAAAAGTGCAGTTGGCCCCGACCTTGGGGTTCTGCAAGGTAGCGCCAGGAGCCAGAAGGGTCCTGGGGTGTGTGGAAGGATGAGAGCAGGAGAGGAGCTGTGTGTGTGGGAGTTGTGGCAGTGGCTGGTGGGTCTCCATGTAAGTGTGGCTGGGGGAAGCTACCTCAGCAATGCCTGTGGAGAAGCAGAGTGGAAAACACAGTCCAATGAGCAGTGGAGGCAGGTGGGGGAGCTGAACTTGTTTTTCTGCGTGAGCCTCTCTCTGATGTGAGTCTGGATGTTGCCATTCTCAGCATCTCCCTCAGTGTTAAAATGTGTTATATTTCACAAACCTGCCCTTGAAAAGAGATTTGACATCAAATGGTGGCATTTACTGTGGGAAGTCCTGTCTCTCACAGAGAGATGACCAAGTTTGTAGCCTGTGTCACCACGGGCTCTGAGGCTGTGTCAGGACACGGAGCTCTGCTCTATGGTTCGTTGCATGTAATTAGAAAAAGAAAAAAAACAGAGACAGGCAGGGCAAAGATCTTAAAACACTGATTGTTCTGCCCCAGGGATTGTTCCTTTTCTCAGTGATTCTGGCAAGAAATGAAATAAAAATAGTCAAGTTCCCTGACAGACTAGATGTGAGATATAAAAGGCCTCTGCTACTAATACTCAAGGTCATTTCTAGATAACACAGAAAACTGATACCTTTTTCTTTTTGGTGGGCAGAAAGGCAGAAGAGATGTCCCTGCATTGCAGTATCCTCTTAATATTCACAAAAGCATGGCAATGAGCCCTATTTATTGCTATTAATACAATCATAAAACTATACCAGATTTCTTCAGCACACGATGAACTTGACAAGACTGCAGAATGAGGCAGAGTCCTGTGAATGAATGTCTTGTAACATGTGGCTTGGTCGCAGAGTAGTTTGGGGGGGGGACTTCACAGAATTCCACCTGGCCTAATGTCAGCCCTGAGGTGCCTTCTCCTGCAGCAGAGGGGCACCAGGGCTCTGAGGCACCCAGCAGCCAGGCAATGAGCACCTTGCGGGCGCAGCTGATCGGGGCTTTCAGGGAGCAGATGGAGATGCGTCACAGCCTGATGGAGCTGGAAAACACCAACATTGAGCTGCACGTGGATACCTGCAGGCACCTCCTAACGATTGCTGAGTGAGTACCTCCTTAGCTTCCAGCACAATGTGCACAGAGACCTCCAAATTCACCACGAGAAATGAGTAGCTGTAGCTCCACAAGGCAACCAGCACATACTGCATGGAGTTTAGGCTCAAGACTAAAAGTGTTGTTGGACAGACACAATGAAGGGCTATGCACAAGTAGAGCTATGTCACCGTGTCCCAGAAGTTCCTTTCTTTTTTCGCTGGCAGCTGGGAACGAGAGAAGGCTCAGGGTGCATGTAAGGATGATACACCAGCAAAGGAGGAGAAAGGAGAAAACACAGAGGAGGAACACAGGGAAGTGGATGTTGTGGATTCACCTGAACCTCATGAAGTTACAGTAGCAAGAGAAGAGATCAACCTGCTGCTGGCAGAGCAGCGCAGGACAGCAGCCCTGAAGGTGAGGAGGTGAAGGTGCCCTTAGGATTTCCAGTCTGGCCTCTGCCTGGTGGTTCCTTGAGGGCAGGATGGCAGCAGCATAACTCAGAGGTTCATGTGGGTTTGGGCTTGCACCACAAAAACAGTGGGGCAGCTGGACTCCTAAATAATTTGGGCTGCTGAAGGAAGCAGCATAGGAACATCGATGTTTGCATCATAACCTGTGTTCCTGTGGTTTTTAGGATGAGGGGAAGGCACCCACTGGGCTTGCACACCCATAAGTGAATTAATTCTTCCCATTTTGAGGGTTTGTCACTCACTGGTTGTTCAATGTGTTGGTAATTGCTTTTAGTGATTATTTTTTGGTGGTTATCACATTTGTGAGTTCCTCTAGGCAAGGACTGTGCATCTGTATGTATCTGCCATGACTGAAATATGGTGGCTGGTAGTAGAACAAGCAAAATACAAAATACTTCTTGTAGATGTTACTTCAGTCTCAGCATGAAGGACACAGCAAAGAATTGCTCAGATGGCTTTGTTACCCCAAGAAGCTGAGCTGCTTTGGCAAACCCTTATTTGTCTCTTTCAGACAGAGCTGGAGCAGCACTTAGCAAATGCCAAGGAAAGAGCTTCCCAGATGGAGGAGTTTTTCCCCAGACAAATTGTTAGTGAGGATCAGCAGGAGGTGCTAAGGCTTCTCTGCAGAGCCCATGAGCTTCAGCTTGGCAACACAGAGCTGCAGGCAAATACACTGTACAGGGAGAATCTATTGTGCCAGAAGGATTTTGTGATCCAGCAACTGCAGCAGCGCTTGCTACTCTGTGAAGAAATTATTCAGCAGCAGCATATGCTGATAAAGGGTAAAGCAGCACCTTTTCTCCTGCTCTGTACTTATCTCCAAGCTTTGCTTTCTGATGGCAAACTGGAGAACAATCCATCCAGAAAACATTGCCTTGGGTGTCATGACTTCATGGGTTCTCAGCTGTTTCTCTAGGAGTGATTTTTAACTCTTCCTCCTTATCTCTGCTCCAGCCCAGAACATTCCTGTCCCAGAGACACTGGTGAGGTTACACCACCTGCACCTCTCTGAGCTGGAGGAGGGGGTGCTGAACCGCCTGCTGCTGCTGCACTCAGTGATGTCCAGCATGCTCAGGGTAAGGCAGAGCAGCCTGGAGAATCAATGCTGTCCCATGATGCTGTGTCATGGCCATGGATTCACACACACCCAAAGCCTGGCTAGGTCCTGGTGCCAGTCAGGAGCTGCACACAGAGTTTGTTTCATGAAAACATTGCCTCTGGATCTCCACTCTCCTTCATTCCTTCCCCTTGCCTCAGAGAATTAAGGTTTTCAGCAACAGAAAAACACCCAGGCAGTGCTGTGCATGACCCAGCTGCTGTTGCATCAGATTTGAGAGAGAACTGGCTTGGTTGCAAACAGCAAAGTAAAGATTAGATGGCCAAACATGCAACTCTCCAAATGACTGTTGACTCTTATCTGGAGACATCTGCTTGCTCATGGCACAGTTGTTATTGGGACCTTCAGGTCTTTCCTGGCAGAAAGGAAAGGTGCTGCTGGCCCCTTTGTCTTGGGAAAACTTGTGTGTTTTGAGACAGCAAGGGGCTGCCAGGAAATCACCAGCCTTCAGCAGGGAGCCCAAGCAGCAGCGTCTCCTGTTTATTATGATTGTCTGGAATGAATGGGGCAAGGAGTTGGGTTTCACCTTGAATAATAAACTTAATGTTAGTCATGTGTTGTTATATGAGAAATTAAACTACTCTGAGTGCCCCTCTAGAGGAGGGAAGCAAATAGCAGGTGGCTGGAACTATGCAGAGGCACATGAGGTATCAAGGGTGTCTTTGTGATGCAGGCTGAGAGTCTGGGCTACAGAAGGGGCTTTACAGTGAGAAAAATCTCCTGAGGATCTCATTCTTCCTTCTTTCTGCAGCCCCACAACAGCAGGTCTCTGGATGTAAGTCAGCATCTGGATCCTAATAAAGATGAGATTAGAAAGGGTCTGCCTGGGAACACGAAGGAGACTCCTTGGGGGATGAAGTTTGATATTGCCTCCATCACCCTTGAGTCAGACAGGTAATGTAAGTCTTTCTCATAATTAGACATTCTCTAGGGCATGGAGACCTGGCAGCTCCCAGCTAAGTCCACAAAGCTGGAAGTTATCAAGCTGGACATCTAGAAACCGCAGCCTGTCAGAAGAGAGTTTCCTGGTAGATTTCTCTTGCAAAGCAGCTCTGTGTTTTAGAAGGAGCCTTCTCTGCTGAGAGGACTATGGGACATGTTCCAATCTGCTTCTGTTGGTGGGCAAACCTTCAAAACAAGTAAAATAGCAAAGTGTGTGAGGATCAGGGGACAAAATATCTCTCCTCCATGAATCCTGAAGGATTCCTTGCTGAGTTCTTTATTAACATGTTTATCAGGTTTCTGGCTTTTTCCACAGCTTGAGAGCTCTCAGCTAGACATGTTTCACCTCTGCCTGTTGATAAGGAGCCTATGCTTTCATCTTGTAACCTCTTGGCATATTCTGTTCACAGTGGCAGCTGCAGATCATCTAAAACGATACCCTGTAGGAAGGAGGGGTCTCTGGATACCCATCTCAGCCCTACTTTCTCTGGTTTGCCAAAAAGCCCAGTTCAGCAGGTCAGTATGGTGGGAACTGAATTCAAGGCACATTTGTTGTGGAAAGCATCTTTCTCTTGTGATGAAAAAACCTGCACAGCAGCTAAATATAGTGTATGTGAGGAAGGTAAACCTCAGCAGGTGATAAAATTGCTCCTAGAGCACTAGTCTTGGATTTAAAACCAGGGCTTTACCTAAGATGCCAAAGCTTAGCTGCCTTCTCCAGTTTAGACTCTCTCTGTGTGAATCATCCATCTCCAGTGTGTCCAGTTTGCTCAACACCCTGGAGGAAGAATTAGGAGCTCATCAGTTTCTTGTTCTGTTCTGGTTGACTTACTTTGTAGCCACAGCTCTGTATGGGAGATACACAGTCAAAAAGCTTTGCTTTTGTTCCTCTGTACGCAGAAGTTGTTATAACAATATTTCAGGTGAAATTTAATGTCTTCCAAATGTTTGAAAGTGCTTTGAAGGAGAAGAGTATAAAAGCTTTGAATGGAAAGCAAATTACACTGCAATTGCTTTGATTTTTAGTGGAAACCAACAGATGTTGCTGCAGGAAAGTTGACTCCCAGGCTGCATTCCCCCACCTCTCTAGGCTTCCATGGGAAAAAGTCACCTGCAGACATTGCTGCCATTCTACTGAGTCCAGAGACCCTGGAGGAAATTGCCACCAGCACCAAAAGCATCTCCCTCATTGCAGCCAGTCGCCGCTCCAGAGCCCAACACAGAGACCCTGGGAGCAAAGCCTCCCCAACCCACAGCTCTGGGGAGGATGTGCTTGAACTGAAGTATCCGAAGGCTGGTTCCACCCCAGACTGTCAGACAAGAGACAGGGCATGTTTTGGGGGGTTGCTGTTGCAGCCCACAGCTGGAAGCCAGTTGTGCTCCCCAGCCAGGGGAGGGGTCAAGAGCGGGAGAGACCAGGAGGTGCCTGCTGAGAGGACAGCCAGAAAGAAAAGATCTTGCTCTCTGGAACCAAAGTTCCACAGGGTAGGAACACAAACTCCCTTTGCGTTTCTTTCTGAAGGGGGTGGGTTTAGCAGAAGGCATAGACCTGGTGAAGCTAGGGTGATTTTTAAATGCAGTAAGAGAAACACAGTACAAACTGCATGAGGAAATAAGTTAAATGTCTTTATTCTTCTGTAGCACCCTTAACCTCCTGCCTAAAGAAGCTGAGCTGGTCGGGTGGGAAGGGAATCTTTTGGTACAATGTGGCAATAGTCAGAGAGGTCAGAGACATGACCACTGAGGTTAACTCCTCTTGGTGTCTTTCAGATCTCAAATGCTAAGCCCTGGACTCCCTCAAGCCCCAGTACAGACACAGCTTGTGAGAGCCACCTGCACCGAGCCAGCCTCTTCCATCAGTCAAAAGCTGCGAGTAGCATGTCCATTGCCACAACGGTCAGGGTTCCTGTCAGCCACCATTCAGGTAAGAGATTTGTCTGTGCCTGACATCACATCTGACAGATGGTGACATCCTGCAGCAGCTCTGCTGGAGGTGGATTGTCATGTGAGAAATAAGGCAGAGTAAATGCTAATGATCAGAACTATTAGAAAGCTGATCTTATTTTTCATGTGGTCTAAGCAGATTTTGATGGGTAAGAAAGCACATCCTTTGCAGACCACTGCCTCAGCTATTCCTCTGTAACCTATGGGGAAGAATTACTGTTCAGTTGTCATGTGCAACAAGTTATTGATCTCAGTTTAGTCTGTTTCACATCCAAACCAAGCTTCAGCAAGGACACTAAGACATGACAGGCTGCACTGACCATCTGTCAGCTTCAGCTGTTTTGCCTTGTGCAGGAACACAAGCCCAGGATGAGTTTAGGGGAACTGGACACCCAAATCCAATTGAAATGTTGCCAGAATCCTTCCCCATTCTGGCAAGGGGTGTTACTGCTCCTCATTAGTCTTTCTACGTTTTTTTTACTAAAAAGTGGTTAACTTTGGATTTACAGTGCTGTAATTTATTTTGGCTAGCTATTAGCAACTCATACATTGCAAAATGCTTTTAAACTGTGCTCTGCTCCCACTGTTTATAACGAAGCTCTCCCTGCCTTTGACAGAGGGGACTCCACTCGAGGTGCTGCCAAAAGGCAGTGCCCCTGCAAGCAACCCCCAGCACAGCAATGCTGATCACGTCAGACGGGACCTACAGAAACAAGTCAAGGGTGAGTGCATGAAATATCAGCTTACTGGCTCAGGAGGCACTGTGATACTCCTCAGCACTTGCTCTGTTGCAATCTGAACCAAAAGAGCTGTAAATGCAACACAAATGGTCCAGCTGGGAAAGCGGTCACATGGGTAGGGGTTCTGCAGCCAAGTTTTAAGCCTTTTCTCTTTGCAACAGATGACACGGGCAATGTTCCAGAAGGAGTTACACTCCATCTCCCTCTTAGCCAAAAATAACCTCTTAGGAAGAGGAAATAACGTTTTCAGAGGTGCTCATAATCCCAGCCTAATCCATATGTGAAGGACAAAATTTAATCTGAGCTAGCCACATGTCAACATGCTGCTTCCAAGGCGTCACCTTGGGATCTTCTTCAGGCAGCAATATGCCCGTGCCAAGCTCACCCCTCCACAGCCTGTGACAATCTGTCTCTTCCCCATTTCGACTGGTAACAAGACTCAAATTTAAGTGTGAGAAACTTGACCAAGCTCTTCATCTTCCCTCACTTGCAGGGCCTGCAGATGGTGCCAGCAGCCGGCAAAAGCCACAGCCAGTTGCCTGCCTGGGGAGCCACACCAGGAGTAAATAGAAGTCACCCAGGGAGCAGGAACTCTTTGTGGCCTCAAGGGGATTGCAATTTTAAGACTGCTGGAAGTCAAGGAAGTGGATGCAGGAGAAATGTACCCTAAAATGTATTTTAGCTTCTGTGTTGTGATGCTGAAAAGCAGAGGGAAGGCAAGCCAGGGGGGAAAGGGACCTTATATGTTGTAGATTACTTTTTCTATATCAAGTCTTTCCTCTGTACTGTGTGCTCTAGCTGTTAGCTTAAGTCAAGAAGGGTGTTAACAGAGTCCAGGAGAAGAGGATAACCTCATTTTCCCAGCACTGTTTGTCTCTCTGATGTCAGCACGGACACCAAGCTGCCCTTTTTCCTCAGGGCAAAAGTGTGGATGCCACCCATGTATCCAAAAGGCTTCCTGACTATTAAATACAAATGCAAATGCCTGAGAAATATTTTCCTCATTCTTCCCTGCTTTGCCTGTGTGTTGCTGTGAGGCTAGGAGGTGTGATGCACGCCTGGAATGCTGTTTGGGTGAGCAGATGTTTGGCTGTGAGAGCAGCCAGAGATTGCTCCAAGCTCTCTTCTATCTCCAGAGCATTTCGTATCTGGCTGCAGGCAGAGTGGCAGTGTGGGGATAGGTGAAGACCCTGATAAGAGCCACTAGCCTGGAGGTAAACTGTGGGAATTTGTTTTTCTTTTAGGAACAAATGTCCCCAGGCAGCAGCCTATTCCATCAGGGACTTTTTAAATATGCTGCAAATAAAGTGGTTCTGGTCATTGCACTGAATGACCTGTGCCCCATATGGGAGTGGCTTCCCACCTGTAAGTATCTAAGGTGAAAATCTCAGGTAGGTTTGTGTATTTTTTTTCAAATGGATTAAGAACTTTTCTTTACAGCTGCAGCACTTGCAAAGAATTCTTCTAGGTGCTCTTTCTGGTTGGGTGACACTGTGCACGCTCCTATTTCTCTATGCCTCTTGCTTTGCTGTCGGGAAGATTGGGAATAGTTCACTCCAGGGATGAGGAAGTTTAATTACTTGCACTTAAAAATGCCTTAAACCCCTGAAGTGGGGATGCAATGCAGGTGTGTAAGCAGGTACAGCAAGCAGCTGATTTTCCTTATGGAACAGAAAACAGCAGGAAGAAGTGTGATGCTGAACTAGGTCAGGAACACCTGTTCCTAGAGCTGACCCTTTTAGATAAACAAAGATATATATATA
>VXBX01001788.1:1041586-1079308 GCA_013400415.1 Scytalopus superciliaris | reverse complement strand
GAGGAAGGCGGAGGGTCCGGCGGGAGGTGAGAGCGGGGGCCGGGCCGGGCGGGGCCGGCCGGGCCAGCCCCGGTTATGAGCCGCGGTGTGCGCCCCGCGCCGCTCTGCCCGCTGCCGCCCAGGTAGGGCTGGGGTGCTCGGGGGGCTCTCTGCGGCTGCCGGGAGGGCGTGCACAGGGTGGGCGCGGTGCCTGTGCAGGCACGGGCGGGCAAAGCGCCCTCGGGCTGAGCCCGGGCAGGGGCTGTGGGTGTCCCGGCGCCCGCAGCCGCCGTGGATGTGGCACACGGGGCGCGGCGGGGGTGCGGGCGCGGGTGGGCTCGGCGGTCTCACAGGTCCTTCCCGACCTTGCTGGCCCCGGTGCTGGGTGGGAGCGGCTCTGCCGGGTGCTCGGCACGGACCCAGCCCCGGGGCGCAGCAGAGCCCGGCTCGCATCGCCGCCCGTCCCGCAGAGCTGCGCCCAAACCAGCCCTTTCTTTGCCAGGCGGTGCCGGGGCTCGGCGCGGGGTGTTTGGCCCCTGTGCCGGCACACAGAGAATGTCCCGGTGCTGCTGGCACGGAGGCGCTCCCTCCGCGTGTGTAAGGCCGGGGGTGATGCGTGTGCTGGAAGTTTGTGACAGAAGCCGTGGGTGAACAGGACGTGCTGTGCTTTGGGAGCTTCCTGCTGGAAGTTTTGGGAACGCTGTTGTTGTGACAACTTCCAAGTATGGACATTAAAATAAAAGAGGCAACCGGTGCTGCCACGCCTGCAAAAGCCAGGGGTTTTGGCAGCAGCGGGAGGGAAGGCACTGCCATCACTGTAGATGGGGATGTTCTTTTGCTGGTCTCCAGCATATATGTGTGCTGAGATGGTGTGAAACATGTAATGCAGTTCCTATTTTTTGCTTATGCTGTGTATAAGCCATACTAATGTAAGCACAGGTTAAAACCTCCCTGCTCTGCAAGGAGTACTAGGCTTTTGGGAAGCTGGGCAGAAGCAACGGGGTGAGTGATGGCCGAGCACATGAAGTTTGTTTCTCGGTGCAGTCTGTTTGCTTTGGCTGGTGGAAGTTCTTTCTCTTGCACCTTTAGTGGGATTAACTTGGTTCTGTGTCTCTAGAGGTTGGTAATTCCCTCAGTGTAACTGGTGCCAGGTGTGTACCATGATGCGTGGGTACAGAAGGCTGCACAGGTCCAGTGATTGGTGCAGGTGCCCCAGGGGAAAGTATCCATTTGAATTTGGTGGGAGTTCTGTATGTTTTTAAAAGTTCTTATTCCATTTCTTTCTGTCTTCAGAAGCAGGCAAAGCCAAAGCAAGCTCCCTGACATCCCATATCTTCTCCTGCTAGGACGAGTGGGTGCTGGAGGAGGTGAGCTGGTGCTTAGTGCCTGACCTTTGCCATGTGCTTCCCTGCAGGGAGTTGGGAGATGTGGGAGAGGGACAAGCCTGCAGAAACACAAAGCAAGAAGAGATGAGATCTGCACCCAAACCTTTGGAGGCACATTCCTTTCAAAAACATTCCTGTTCACAGAGAGGAGTTACTGCCCCTTGTCTCTGGTACATGCCTTTGTGTAAGCTGCTTTATTTTCTGTAGGCCTTACTGCTCCTGTAAGTGAGCTGGAGTTACTTTCTTTTGCTGTGAGAGAATATAGTCCTTGCACAAAGCTAAGAGGAGAGGAAAAAAGAGACACAAATTACTTAAGCTGTTATCTGCCCTGAGAATAAACAGTTATAATTGGGCTGTGAAGTGGAAATAAGGTTTCCAAACCCCCAAGGAGTTGCATCTGCAAAAGCTTTTGCAATAAGAGTGCTGGAGACACTTCCCCCCTTTCTGGTGTTAAAATGAGAGTTTGAGAGGTGGTTGTTTGAAATGGCAGCTTGTGATAGGAGAAAATGGGAATGGTGACCTCAGACCTCGATGTCTAACTCAGGCTTGGGACAGGGAGAGGATCCTTAGTTCACACTCAGGCCTAGTTCAGGTTGGACATGGTCATGGGATGGCTGCTCAGAGTACTCTGTAGGGTGATTATAGCACTTGGTCCACTTCCCAGTTCACCAGCATCATGTCACAGAGGCAGCTTTGTGTGGATCCTGGTGCACGTTCCTGTTGGCTGGTGACTTTGGGTTGAACTTGAATGTAAATTCTTGGCTCTTTCTGGAGGCTTTTCCTTTTGATTCTGGCAAGGGGAGGACAGAGAGATGTTCCCTCTGATGTGCAGAGAGACCTCTAATTTGTGCTTTCAGTCCTGCATCCTTTATGAAGTGCTCAGGAAGAGGATGTATTGTAGTCAATAGAGTAGCTCTGTTTTCTGCAGTGTTTTCTCCTGAGGAGGAACTAAGTTGTCTTACTGCTCTTTTCTGGGGCGACTCTCTGGCACTGATAGAGTTAATAGAAGTGGAGCCCTTTAGATTCTGTGCTGCTTGCTGCTGTGTGTCTTGGAAAAGCCAAACTCTCTGGCAGGCCTGTGTGCATGTCCTGGAAAAAAGGCTGGAGCCCTTCGGGTGCTCTCAGTAAAGCTGCATTATGGTGGTGGCTTTGAGGAAGAGCCCTCCTTCCGTTTGCCCCAGGAATGTGTGTGCCACACACAGTGTCCCCGTTTGCTCCTGGTTTGCTCCTGTTGCTGCTGCTGAGAGGTTGATCTGCCCACGCCCGGGCTGGGGCAGCTTTGCAGGAATGCCAGCAGGCTGCTGTGCTGCCTGGGGCTGTGGAACCTGCTGGGTATAGGGATAGCAGGAAAGGAATGCCCCATGCAGCTTTCCAGGCTTGCTTCATTCCAGCCAGCCCAGAGGTCTCAAGCAGTGTTGGAAACACAGTGTGCTGGGATTATGTGCGCAGTGGGCACCCTATTCATCCAGAGTGGGAAGCAGTCCCTGCCCTGAGCTGCTAAACGGGCTTGAAAGCAAGAACAGATTTGGGCAAAATGCAAACCCAGGAGTGTGCCAAGCAGAAGGCTTGGCAGCATCCCTCCATTATCTTCTGCTGCTGGACTGAGATGCTTGGCCTGCAGTGCTGACACACATATGTAATTTGCCCCTTCTTTAGCTCCGTGCTCATCTCTCTGTGTGTTTCTTAGGTCTGTTCCATCCTCAGTCTTGACTAACTAAACGTGGAGAATTACTGCTGAGTAATACCTGCTCCTTGCTCTGCAGAGTGTAAAATGTTATGTCTGCAGTTCCTTCAGCTCCTCTTCACAGGCAGAATAAGAGCCTGACTCCAGGAAAGGCACTTTTTGGTGTTGCAGGGCAAAGCTATGTGTTAGGCTACAGCTCCACTGAAATTCTGGCTCTCCCTAGTTCCAAATTGTAAATAAATACACCAGGGTGGAGAAACCCTAAGCCTTCAGATCTGTGTTTTGTTCTTTCGGGACAAGCTGACCTAATGTTCGACATGTAACAGTATCTGGTATTGTTCCTATTTGTTACTAAATTCTTGTCAAATGTTTCAAACCTGAACTTGAGCTGTTAAAATCTGTCACCCCTGAGACAGGAGCACAGCCAGGAAGGGACCCTTTACCAGATCGTTCACTACAAGGCTGTGATGAGCTTCAGAGGTGCTGAGCACCTTTTCCTTGGGAGTGACAGAGCTCAGCACTTTTGCATATCTGGACTGGGATTCTTCTGCATCTCTCCATAGGGTGGGATTGGTGCCATTTAGGGGTGGTGTGAGCTGGCTGGGGAGCAATCTGTGTGTTTTGGGAGGAGGAGAGACCCAGCCTTCATTTTGAAAAGTTTTTCAGGGCAGCTTGCCCTGAAGTGGCTTTGTTTTCAGAGCTGGTGTCTGCAGGGTTTGTTCTGAAGTCATTGGAAAGATTTGGGATGTCTGCAGAAAGGGAGGTTTTTGTTTTCTATCTGTAGGTGTTGTTCTGTGTTCACAGTCAGGGCCTGGACTGTGCTTGGAGGAGAGGAGGACATTGGAGTGGTTACTTTTAGCTCCTCACTTGGCTGTATTGTTCTTCCCTGGCTGGAGGCACTGGCTCCTTGATGGCTTGGGTAGAGAACGAGGCTGGTTTGCCAGCCTGCCTCTGCATGGAGCCTTGGACCAGAAAACATGCAGCAGGGTGGGGACACGGGTCTTCCTCGAGGCTCTTGCTGGTGGAAAGGGGCTGGGAGACACATGGCAAACAAGGTAGCAGTGAAAGGTGTTGAAGTAAAAAACCCAGACCTGCTGCACCTTCCAGAACAGATTATCTGAGCTGCCCTTTTAACAGTGATTTCGTACCCGTCTTTGGTGATTAAGAGTTTAGTGATGACTGTGATAGAAATATAAATTACATTAAACAAGGAAAGAGGTCTTGAGTCAACAGTGTCTGGACATGAACACAGGTTTACCAGAGCATCCTTAATCTCAGAAATCATTCTGTTAAAAGTAATGACTCTTTTAGATTTTTATTGATGAGTGACTCTTATCAGGGCTGTGTCCCTTTGGGGGTTTTTGTAAGAAAAGTCTTTGTGTAATCTCTGTTCCAGACAAAATGAAGTAGCTACCAAGAAAGGTCACGGAAGGAACATCTACTGGGTGTCTTCACACTAATCTACACACAGTAGATAAGATGGTGTGTTTAGGTCAGTGATGTTCTCTCAGCAGGGACTTGCTTTAGGCACTGAGGCAGCAGCATCTTCAGCCTTGTGTTTATAACTCCAGTAAGGAATTTGTTTTCAGCACAGAGTACCTTCATGGGGAGATGAGACCACAGTGTGATACCACAAGCTAAAATAATGGATTGAGCCTTCTTTTTTCTTGTGCATTAGATATGTGTAAAAATCAAGGAGGTAGTTAGCTCTGTATATTTTTTGTATATAGTTGTATATTTTAGTAATCTCAGACTTGCTTCTGTAAGCTCTAGGCCTGAAACCATGGTTTTTTACTTGGTTTTTAAAATGAAAATAGAGATTCTCTTGAAATCACTTGATTTCAGAAGTTTGAGATTAATAAAAAGCCATGATTGCTATGAAACTGATAAAACTGCAACATACTGTGCCTCCTTTTGGCCACTCAGCTCTTTTCCACAGACTCTCACAGCTGTCCCTGTGTGAAAATGGGGATGGCCAGCCCCATGACAAGTTTTGGTTGTGCCAGGTCATTCTCTCCAAACCAGAGGGATCAAGGGTTCAACTAACCCTTTTTTTCCCCTCATACCTTTCCAGGATCCTGCTCTGCAACACCATGCTGGATCCCAAGCCTCACTCTGCAAGCCGGAGGTGAATCCAGGTGAAAGTCAGCTACCACAGTAGGTGTCAGGATGACCAAAGCACGGCTCCTCCGTCTCTCTGTGGTGCTGGTCTCCATCTTCATGATCCTCCTGATCATTGTGTACTGGGACAACGTGGGAACAGCTCACTTCTACCTGCACACGTCCTTCTCCAGGCCTCGATCCCCAGGAGCCATCCCTGGAATCACGGCAGGTGAAGACTGGGAAGCTTTGCCAGATGTAGATGAATTTCTGGCAAAGCTGCTTAGTTCGAGCCTGAGACAGAATAACTCTATCCCCCAAAAGACAGAACAGCTCCTTGTGCAGGGCTCCAACAAGCCTGTGGTAAGTAATTTGGAGGAGAACGTGAGAGGCTATGACTGGTCTACACACAAGGACAGAAACAGCTTGGACCAAGAGAAGCTGCAGGTGGAGAGGCAGAGAACGTTGCGGGAGTTTTGTGCCAATTCCAGCTTCACCTTCCCCACCAAGGAGCGCTCCTTTGATGACATCCCAAACTACGAGCTCAACCACCTGATCGTGGACGACCGCCACGGCATCATCTACTGCTACGTGCCCAAGGTGGCCTGCACCAACTGGAAACGTGTGATGATTGTGCTCAGCGAGAGCCTGCTGGACCAGGGCGTGCCATACCGCAACCCTCTGGACATCCCCCGGGAGCACGTCCACAACACCAGCACCCACCTGACGTTCAACAAATTCTGGCGCCGCTACGGGAAGTTCTCCCGGCACCTCATGAAGATCAAGCTGAAGAAGTACACCAAGTTCCTCTTTGTGCGAGACCCCTTCGTCCGCCTCATCTCCGCCTTCCGCAGCAAGTTTGAGCTGGAGAATGAGGAGTTCTACCGGCGTTTCGCCATCCCCATGTTAAAGCTCTACTCCAACCACACCAACCTTCCCACCTCCGTTAGCGAGGCCTTCGGGGCAGGCCTCAAAGTCTCCTTTTCTGACTTCATCCAGTACTTACTGGATCCCAGGACAGAGAAGATGACCCCCTTCAACGAGCACTGGAGGCAGGTTTACCGCCTGTGCCACCCGTGCCAGATAGACTATGATTTCATTGGAAAGCTGGAGACGCTGGATGAGGATGCTGCTTATTTATTGCAGCTCCTCAAAGTGGACAGGCTGCTTCGCTTCCCACCCAGCTACAGAAACAGGACTGCCAGCAGCTGGGAAGATAACTGGTTTGCCAAAATCCCACTGGCTTGGAGGCAGCAGCTCTACAAGCTTTATGAAGCAGATTTTGTACTCTTTGGCTACCCCAAGCCAGAAAACTTGCTTAAAGACTGAAAGTGTTTGGGCAGTGGGTGTGGGAGGGAACATCTGAAATACCAAAAATGTTTCAAGCCTCCTCATTTTTGCTCTTAACTCCCTTCCCCATACAGGTTGGTACAATGGAATATATTTTTTCTACTGCTTCCCCTTCCATTTTTGCAATAATGCCAGAGTCCAGGGTATTCCAGCCAGCTGTGCATATGCAAAAAATGCCATTTTTTTTGGTTATCATTTGTTTTCTGTTTTTTAAAACGTCCCCATATTTTGCAATGGGTCGCTGCCCTTGGTCACTCTGCCAACTGTGTCCTTCAGTAGCTTTTTATTAATACTTTTTAAAAATTAATATATTTAAGATATTTAATACAAAACACGTGTCGTGGCAAAGGAGGGGAAGGAATAAAAAAAAACAAGTAAAAGAAAACCCCAAGAAATTATGCAACTGCCTCTGTGTGTTGTCTCAGGGCTGCTGTTTTGGAGGTCTGAGGTTTGCAGAGCACTCGGATCTCTCTGGGAGCTGGGATGTTGTTGGTGCCTTCACCAGCCAGGTCTGCTGGTGCTGGGCTCTGACCTGGCTCCAGGCTGATGGGATGGGTCAGTGCCTGACTCTGCCAAACTATCCTGGAAGAACACCAGGGTGCTGGTGACACATGCTGCTCTCAGCTGGTGAGCCTGATGCCAGGGTCACAGGGAGGAAACAGCCTTGGGAGCAGGGACACCGGGCCCTGTGAGGTGCTTCAGGACATGCACGTGGCCAACACAGCACCTCTGCACTGCTTCACCTTTTGGCAAAGCAGTGGGGGACTCTACTGCCAAAAGGCTGAGGTTCAACCCCTGTATACCTTACTAGTGTGGAGCATCTCCTGTGACATGTCCTGCTCCAGGATGGTGCCTGAAGTTTCTGGTGGGTTGTGACCAGCCAGGATGGGCAGAGTGTGCTCTTGGGTGGCCCTGGTCACTGCTGTGTACATTGCAGCTGCCTGGAGAGCTCTGCTGGGTCCTCGTTCTTGTGCATGCTTTGAGGGGACATGGCAGGGTTGCAGATGCTTATCCCTGGAAGAAGATCCAAGAGGTTTCTTTCAATAAGCAGATGTCAAGGTGAACTCCAAGTCCGTTCGTTTTCAGCGTGCCAGCTCCTGCTCGTGACACTGCATCCTCATCCGCTGCCTTTCTGCTTATTCCAAGTGACTGATGCAGATTTGATCATCTGCCTTGCTGGGACCTGCTGCAGGAGTGATGGTGCCAGGAGCATGTGGGCTGCTTCCCAAAGGAAATTAATGCCTTTAGAGAGAGTTTTTGTGTTTCATCAGCTGAATCTGCTTGTCTTTTTCTTTCTGAATTGCTCCGCAAAAACTGTCTGCTTAGCAGATTAGGCAGGCAAGCCTTTCAGTGCTGAAATGCTTAATTATTTCCCTGGGCTGTGAATGGTATTGGTGATTGAGGTCGGGGGTCAGGCCTTGGGAGGCAGCCGTGTGTTTTGGGCAGACTTCTTTATATTGGCCTTTTACTCAGTTTCTCTCCAAGGCCATCAGCGGGGGTGACTTTCCCTTGCTCTTCTCACTTCTCCAATTTGTGTACACCTACATCTTTTTGGCACTGCATACTCTTCCTAACAAATATGCTGCATCAAGCTTTTTAACCTCCAAATGAAAGGTAATTGCTAGTAGTTACTTGAAACAAAGGGTTTGTTTTTTATTGTATTCACACCACTCTCCTGTAATTTCTGCAGAGACATTTGCAGTTTAAATGAGCCTGAAGCCATCATCAGGGTCTTGGTGCCTAGCTCTTCACAGCTTGGGAAAAGAGGAAGTGCCTGTTTCTGAGTCATTATTTAAAACTAATAATAGAAAAGTGTTGATCTATTCAATTTTTTTCCCAGTTACCAGCTAATTGCTGCAAAACAGAAAGATGTACAGAATCTTGTTTCCTGTAATGAGTAATCCCAGGAGTCTCTTGACTCCTGCTACATTTACATTTCTTCAGGGTGGGTTCATCTCGCTCTTCAAAGATAAAGCGTGGATGTTTTCATCTCTTGCCTTTTCAAAGTGTTTATTTTTTCCTCTTTTAATTTCCATGTAATTGATGTTTAGTATGTGTAGACGTGGGTGGCTGGGACCGTAGCGCAGATGCTGTGCAAACTTCCTTCCAGCTGCTTCCCCTGCACCTCTTCATCTAGTCCTGTCTCTTCCTGCCCCTCCAGCCAGTGCTTGGCTATTCTACCCCAGTGACACTCTGCAAACCAGCTGCTGCCTCCTCAGCCACAGTTGTCCTGTGATTCGTGGCCATGGCTTGTCGCAGGCGAAAGCCCAGCAGCATCTTTTCAAGATCACTGGCTGTCATTCATCCAGGGCAGGGGAGGAATGGGCTGCAGTGTTACCGTAATTTTTGGCAGCAAGGTCCTGGTTGTACAGCTGGCAGAAAAGGTGCAAAGTGGCTGCAAATCCTGCCCAGCAGCTGCTGCATGTGATGTGAGTGTATCATCTCCATGTGGCTGCCTTGTGATTTAACAGAAATAGAAGAATAAACCTCCCTCCCTTGCTGACACTGGCTTGAGAGGGGAGTCTTTGAACACCTTTGAACACTGCCTTCTCTTTCCCCATTCCAAAGCTGGATAAAGTGGGTAAATTCCAGATTTATGTTCTAATACCACCCTGCATCATGCTGAAGTCCAAAACACCCCATGTGCGAGGCTGCCTGCATCCCAATGACTTCGTCGGCCTCCCTGGGAGCTGCAGTTTGGAGAATGTAGGGATGGCCTAAGGCCACTGAGGGCTCTGTCTTCTCTACTTTCCCTCTTTCACCCCACCAAGTTCAGCCTTTATTGACATCCTAGACATTTTAGTGTTTGCAGACCTGTACCCATCCCATGTGCCGGGTACTCTTGGCTCTCTCCTCATTTTCCGTTGCCACACTTCAAAGTGCTTGCCCAGGAGGAGCAGTAAAGCTCGGATGGGGAGTGTTCACATTGCAGTGGTTGGCTTCTGGATTCAAAATAGCTTGCCCCTTGCTGCTCCTTCCTTTTGAAGCCTTCCTTCCCCACCCTGCCACCACTGTGAATGTATTGTTAGGAAGTCGAAGGGGATCCAGGCTGCGCTGAGCTTTGTGGTGAGACCACTGTGTTGCCAGAACTGGGATGTAGCCTCTGGCTTTGGGAATGTGCATTTTTTGTGGGTTTCTTGCTCTATTCTCATGATGTGAAAGTGTGTATGTGGGGGGGAGAGAAGGACAAAGAGATCAACCAGCCATGCTTCCTTCCCTCCTGGTTTCCTAAAGGAGTTGGAATTTGGTATTTGACAAATAATGGCAGGCAGAATGCATCCGTGCTGGCCTGAAGTCAGAAGAAGACTAAAAGTCCTGGAGTGTAGATGCTTATGATACTAGTATTGATTTTATGGGGGTGGAAAAATGCTTTGAAGCTGCCTATTTGTGTCTGAATAAACCTGGCTTTGTCATTTCATGCTCAGCCTGCAAATTTGCGTCCTGTTCCCCTCCTGGCTTGCTTTTCCCTGGGGTTGACCACTTGGCTGAAGTCAGCACAGAGGCTCTAACCAGGCAGAACTGATGTGCAGATGCAAAAATAACCTGGGGTTTGACCAAGATGTTTCCAGCTGGGTAGAACTAAAACCAGCTTTAGTGCTTGCTCAGCATCAGAGCCAAAGTCTTTACACAACCATTGAACAGATTCGGTCCCTCGCTGTCAGATGCCGGATTCACTGGTATAGTGGAATGCATGTGACCTGGCTTTGCAGCCCCTGCATCCTGCAGGAAAGGGCTGTCAAGTCTCCGAGCTCTTTGCTTTTTGAGCAGTGACATGACTTTGCCAGAGCAGGAGTGTCCTTAACACATGGGTACCTTCGCATCTCAGTGTATTTTGCCTTAACCCTTTAATTCATTTCTGTTCAACAGGGACAAAATTGTAGACCCATCACCCACGGGCAACATTTTCCCTGGGATAACGTGCGATGAAGTGCTTTGGCTGTGTGTTTTGCATCCTTCAAGGTGGCACTGGGAGGATGGAGGGCAGGGGATGAATGGCAGCATTGAAAGGGTGGTGAAGAAAAGCCAGTTTGTTCCTTCTTACGTAAGCTGGACCTTTGCAGTGCCTGCGGGGGAAAGCCGGTGACTTGGCAGGGTGCTGTGGGGCTGTGGTGCAGAACGGTGCCAGGGAGGGTGTGGGGTGTGGTGGCTCATAAGTAAGTCGTGTTGCTTGAATTTAAGGGCTTGGCCATGTTGGTCTTGCTTGTAAACCCTCTAGTCAAGGGTAACAGGGATAAATAAAGCAGAATTTAATAAAGCCATTGGTACCTGGCTGTTTTGGGAAGGGATGGAGAGGGTGGATGGTGCTGGGTCTGGAGGTGACAATAATGCAGCTCTGCTCCTCTGTTCTTGATTCAGTCAAGTCGGGGATCTAGCTCGGATTGTGCAGGCTGAGGTTTGTCCTTGCAGGAGCTGGGAGCTGGGTAGCATTTGGCCTGGGAGCTGCGGGAGGGTGCCATGACATGCTGGGAGCCATGTGGGAGACCCCCATGCTGGAATGGGAGTCATGCTAGAGAGCCCCATGCTGGGGCAGGAGTGAAGCAGGAGAGTCGTATGCCCAGACAGGAATGATGCATGAGAGCTCTGTGCTGGGACAGAAGAGATGCTGGAAAGTCCCGTGCTGGGATGGGAGCAATGCTGGAGGGCCCCGTGCTGGGATAGAAGGGATGCTGGAGAGCCCCGTGCTGGGATGGGGGTGATGCTGGAGGGCCCCGTGCTGGGATAGAAGGGATGCTGGAGAGCCCCGTGCTGGGATGGGGGTGATGCTGGAAGGCCCCGTGCTGGGATAGAAGGGATGCTGGAGAGCCCCGTGCTGGGATGGGGGTGATGCTGGAGAGCCCCGTGCTGGGATAGAAGGGATGCTGGAGAGCCCCATGCCGGGATGGGGGGGATGCTGGAGAGCCCCGTGCTGGGCCGGGAGCGATGCTCGGCAGGGCGGCGGGTCTGGCTGAGCCTCTCGCTGCTGTGTCTGTGCGAGGCGCTGTGGGAGCCAGGGCGTGCAGCTGCTCTGCAGTGGCCCATCTGAAACCCATTTTGTATTCCTGGGCTCTGACAGGCGCCACTGCTGCTCCCCCCGGCCCGGCTCCTGCGGCAGCAGGAGTCCGTCTCTCAGACCCGCTGTCAGCAGCAATTCCTGTCACAGATGCCCTGCGAGATGATGAGAAAAGCACAACCCAAGCCCACAGTGCAGTTCCTGTGCTCGGTAGGAGGTTTTATTTGTGCAACTTGTGCTGCAGGTGAGCCTGTCTCTGAGACTGGAAAATTAATTGCTGCCACTGAATACCAAAGGCTCTGTAAAACCTCCCAGAAGAAGGTGGTTTAAAAAATATTCTATAGAATCATAGAATATTCTGAGTTGGAAGGAACCACCACAAGGATCACTGAGTCCAACGCTTAGCCCTGCACAGGACATCCCCAAGAGTCACACCACAGGTGCTAATGGAGAATGGTGCAGTAATTTTAGAGACTGCCCTGGTGGAGAAATGGGGCAATTAAATGGGGCTGTTCCAACAGTCTTTGCTCACCATTTTTACCTTAGGACTTGCTTTTTATTTCTGGCTTTTTAGGTGTTGGCATCCTTGCCATCTGGGCTGTGAGGTTTGGACCTGGTCCATTGCATTTGGAGAGAGACAGTGACCCCCAGGCTGTGGGGGGATGCAGAGTGACAGGAGTTTTCCTTGCGGGGACTGATGTGAATACAGATGTTACAAACTCAAGGAGTCATGTAATGGACCATGTTCTCACCCTCAAAACAGAAGGCAGAGCTGAGGAGCATGTATTTAATTATCATTGATGCTAATTGTTTCCTATGAGCCCTTTGGTGAGTTATTCAACCTGTCTTTTGTTTGTCACCCCTAAAGGGGGAGGAGCAGACACCTGTTTTCTGGAGGACTCCTGGGTGTGAGCTGTGTCCACAGGAGCTTTGGAGGTCTCTAGGAGGAGCAGTGACTTGGGTGGGAGTGTTGGGATACAAGGCTGCAGCATTCGGCAGTGAAATCCATACAAAACTGCCTCAATCCAGACATTTCTTACCATGGAGTTGGTCTGGAAGCTGTTGGCATGAGAACTATATTGATTCAAGCAGTGTGTACACTTTAGAGAGCTCAGGGGCTTGTACAGGTCCATGGGCGAAACTGCTACTGAAGTGCAGAGGTCACAGCTCACCATCCTGCTCTGTCCCTGGCTGGCTTCCAGGCAGCTCAGGATGCAAGGGAGGCACAGAGTGTACCATCACTCTGAACAAAATGTCTTTCTTTATCTTGGGAAATGCTGGGCATCCTTGAGCAGACTGTGCTCAGCCAGCTAAGATGCCAGTGAATATTAGCCGGGCTGGTGCTTTTCACATAATGAACGGGTTTATAGTTTTGTCTCAGATTTTCATAATCAAACTGTCCCAGTGTCAAAATGCTCCCAACCTTGCCCAAACCATGTGTTAAACAAATGAGGGCGACTTTTCCTGACCCACCAGGCAGTGCCTTCACAAATTCCATGTTTTGTCCCCCAGGCAGATGGATCACACACAGCTTTGGCAAAGCCACATTTTGTGGCAGAGAAGCTGCAGTTTCAGTGTTTGTTTCTCTGTCATTACAGGAATTCAAAATGGATGGAAGAAAATGCCATTGGGATTGACTCTTGTTTTGTTTGGACCCTGCACAGGTCTCTGTGGAAAACATGGGAGGAGTGCAGAGGACAGAGAAGAGCCAAGAGGATGTGTCAAAAAGACAGTGGTGGCCAAAAGTGTAGTCAGCAGGGAGTGGAGCAGGGCTGGGGATGTGTTTCTGAAGGGTGAAAAGGATAGGGGGGGAGTGGAGGGCAACTACAAACAAAATAGGGATGCCATGGAGTGGGTGAATTCTGAGATGAGTGAGATGGGATGCTGAGAAACCAGGTGCCATCTGCTGCAGCATGAAGACCTTCCCTGTCTGCTTTCCCAGCGGGGAGCAGAGCCCGAAGTAGAGGAGAAGAGAAATAAAGGAATAATTAAGTGGTGAAAGCTTATCAGAATACATCAGGCAAAATCCTAGGGGTTCTAATATACCATGTGAGGGCAGATTATCGGAAATAGATGTGTCTTCTTGAGTGGTGGTGAGAGTTGTAGACTTGGACCAAACAGTTTTTTAGAAGCAGACTGAAAAGGGCAGTGGGCTGAGGTGCTGCTTGCCTGTGCTGGGAGAGGAAGGCTTGCAGCTTCTCCAGCTGTTAGTCTTTGCAAGCAGGGCTATGTCCATGGGGGGTGGAAGTGCAGGAGAGATGGTGCCAACAACCTTTCACATGTTATTGGGCACCTCTGTCTGTCTCCAGTTTTTCTCTCTCAACCTTTGCGTGCCTTATTGATTTCTGACTCCGGATATTTTGTGTCTTGGGTAAATCAGAAGTATTTGTCACATAGAATGATCATGCTGAGAGTATAAAGCTTTTTACAAAGTCTTCAGTGACCTTTAGCTAATGGGAAATCAGTGAACTGAGTGTATATAAGCATCTCCTAAGTGCTGGGTGTTGCTGTGCACAGTGGGGACCCACCTTGGCATGACACAGCTACTCAGGAGTAGCCTGGGCTTGCAGATCTTCTGGATAAGTGTTCTTGCACCAGGTCAGGATGACCTAGATTTGTGTTTCTTGATTATCTCTACTTGTGTCTTGTACATTGTGTGAATGTATGTGTTTGTGAAGTCAGGTGTCACAATGAATCCACAGTCTTGGGCAGGTGAACACAGTTGAAATGTTTAAACAAACACATATGGTTTTGATGGGGTGAAATATATGCAAGTGATGGCCGCCTGTTTTCCACAAGCAGAAGATAATTTTTGTGATTACAATTAGTACATTGCAATGGAGTGTGATTTCTATGAGGGTCACTCCTCCCTATTAGCCCAATCTTGTTCTTCAGTTCTCGTAGGCAAACCCCTGTTGCATCCCAGGGATGTTTGTGCTGTGCAGCCACCAGGATGCTGTGGATGTGGGACAGTCAGGCTCTGCCAATGGCTCTGGATATCCCCCTGGCTGTACATCCCTGAGTCTGCTTGCTTTCTTCCTGTTCCAGCTCCCCTGAGCAGCCAAAGAATGAACCCAGACATGACTCTGTGCACTGGCCAGTTTTCACTGCATGGATCCAGGGGTTATAACAAGTCTCGGGTGAGTGGGGCTGGGAATCAATCCCTGCTTCAGAATGATGGAATTGGGATCATGTTGGATTTCCCTCTTCGCACATAGATACCTCAAGTCTGAGCTTTCTGAATTTCTTGGCTTCTCAAAATAGCATCAGGTTGCCTTTGAAGACCTGCCAGCTGCAACAGGAGGGAGAGTACAGTGTGTGGTGGGCAGCAAAACTCACAGTGTTGCTCCACAGATACTCCTGATCTGAGGCAATTCTCAAACTGATTTTGCATCACACACAGAGGTTTTCCTGGGGAAAGTGAGGGTTCTGGGAGCCAGCCTGAAGACAAAAGTCCTTTGAAAGACCAGGACAAACCATGTTTCTCTTCCACTACACAGCACCAGGTAGAGGCAGAGCTGCTGTGTGGTGAGGGCCCCTTCATGTACCAAGTTTGGGTCAGGTTGGGACCCGGCTCCCAGCACAGCCAAGGCCCCAGGCTGCAGCATGATTTTTGAGAGCAAACCTGTTTAAAAGAAGATGCAAAGCATCTTTCATCAGCAAGTGAGAATGTGAATTCAAGATGTCAGGGCAGGTTCCATATGCTGTTGCACTTTGCATTTATTACATTTTTTAGAGCTTAGCAAAAGGTCAGTGTGCTTGGACACAGTTCCTGGCTTTTGGAAAGTCTGCAGGTTTGGGAGTAGTGCTTTTCATTTTATTTTCAATAGGAAAACAGCCTGCTTGCAAAGTTTGCCTTTGGAATTGAGATGCCAGTGAAAATCTAGCTTTCGTTATTTTAGGCTAAAAAGACAACTAGGGATGAGTGTTTTGGGGGGAGGGTAGGGTGGGTATGGCTTATTTTTTTCTCTCTTTCTTTGTTTTTCCCTACAATATACAAGAAAAAGCTCTCAGTATAGATTAGGTTGCTGCTGTTCTTTTTCTGGCCACGCTGATTGAAAGGAAATTTCCAATACGGCTTAGTTGCCAGAAACGGATTCTTTGCTGGAACATTTTGGTTAAAATATTCCAACTTGCTCCTTGCAGTGATGCCATTTAGTTTGAGAACACCTAGCAATTGGCTGCCTTGTTTTTACCTCTGAGCTTGGTATTTTCTTTATTTCTGTTGGGGTTTTTTTTGCTGGTGTTTTCTTTGGACAAGCCTGTTCCCACACGATGGAGATTGTGATGCCACTCGGATGTCCACAAGCAAAGTCTTTCTGTAGGAGCCTTTCCTGGCCCTTCTATAGATCTGTGTTACACTGTGGGTGGAGAGCAATGGCAGGAGGAGTTCTTCCAAATCCAAGGGATGGAGTTAATATGTTGGTGAAGGACCCACATGTGGGCAAAGCATTGGAGGCAACCTGGGCTTTCTCTCATCTTCTGATCTTGGATCAAAGGATGGACTCAATGATCTTGGAGGTCTTTCCCAACCTAAACGATTCTTCTTTCTGGCAGTTCCTGGAATCTATGTATTTGCCTCCAGGATCTCATTTGGTGCCTTCCAAGTAAAAATGGGGAAACTGCACGTGTTTGGCTTGATCTGCCTGACCCTGGCAAGGCATTTCTGAGGCCATTGTGCTGCTGCAGCTCACTGCCCGCAGCTGCAAGGCTTGACAGCGTGGTGCTGAGACATCGCTCTCCTCAGCCCTGTTTAGACAGTCACCCACAGATAGCGGGAGCTGGATTGGGATTTGTTTTCCTTCTTTTCTTGTTTGGTTGAAAGCAACGGGGGATTTTTTTCTCCCCCCCCTTTGAAAGAACAGCAGTGTTTGGTTTGAGAAAGGATGAGGTCAAGAAATGGCAGGAAAAGGCTGTCTCATTGTATTTTCGGTTACTTGATTGCTTTTTTGCACCTGCACCAGACTTCCACTGGTGAGAACTGGGGCTTCTCTGGGCTCCCAGAACGGTGCTGTCGGAGAGGAAACATCTTCCACTCTCCACTCGCATCCTGTGTTTTCCTTCTCACTCTGTCATCACTTTGCAGAGTGAAATCCCAAGCTCACATTTGCACGTTTACACAGCCATCCACCCTTGTGTTCCCGGCTCCTGTCAGGCCAGGAAAGTGGCAACCACCACAGTGAAGGGATTAACTGGCAGGTGATTTTAAGGGCTCCCTTTCTATTATGCATTTCCTGTTTTTCTCCAGTGAAGTTCTTGGCAAATAAACAGAAATTTTGCAAAACAAGAAGTTTAAGAACACAGTAGAAGAAAGGATCAATAAAGGAAGTTTATAAATAAAAGATTGAAGAAGAGGTGGAAAAATATTAAGAATTAAAAAGGAAAAAAGGAGGAAACAGAATTGACAGGTCACGTTTCTGGGCTGTCTCAATAGCAGTTTAATACAAATAAATTCCTGTGTGTAAGTGTGTTGGAGCTGCCTCTGCATTGCCTTTCCCAAGATCAGAGAGCACCAGGAATGCAGCTGGGATACAGTGAAAGGTTTTCCATCCTTAATTCTGCAACTGGGTCACGCTCTGATCTTCAGTGAGTCACTTATCTCCTTGATGCCTCCAGTTTTGCTGAGGTTACAACTACTGACTTGTTTCTAAGGATTCAGAAATGCTCTTGGGCCAAACAGATACAGAGAATTACAGAAAACACGATTTAGGTTAATGGCTGCAACAATTAAATGGGTTCAGTTCTTTCCAACCTCAGGCTGTGGTTACATGGCAAGTTAAGCAAACAGTTCAGTTACTGCTGCGGCGCCTGCAGGGAGGGACTGACCCATTAAAGATCTTATTTTGCTGGACACCTTGTCCAAGGGTTTTAGTTTATGCTAGTTATCCTTAATCAAAATCATGTGTATTTGATAGGCCAGCGTGCTGCCATTGGATTCTTTCCTGTTGTGCTTTTCAGGGATGTGAGGTACGTGCCTTGCATTAGCTCCAGGGCACTGTACACAAGATTTTCTGCATGCAGTAGTCTCTGGATTTTAATAACTTACTGGACAGGCCAATGGTGACTTGACATCTCTCCAGTCCTATTGGCACCTCCTTGGGTTTTATTTTGACTTAAGAAACTGCAGTGTGAAGTAGGCTTTTTCCCTGCCAAGTAATTTTTTTCCTATGGTGTTTCCCCCCCTCCCCCCATTCCTGCTCTAACTTTGCCTACTTTGCGTATTTTAAAGGCTGAAGTAGGTTAGCCCTTCTTCCCCTTCCTGCTTCCACACAGGCACTTCTTGAAAATTACCACAGCCTCAAATTTGCAATCTGTGCTGTTTGAGTGTGTCAGATACTCTGGTCTCTAACACCAGCTATTAGGGCTGTGTTTAGTCTAACAGTATTTGAAAGAAATTTGAGCTGTTGAAATTGGGAGAGGACTTTAGAGATACTGGAAAAGAAAAGTTATTCCAAGAAACCAATATACTCTCAGGACCTTTGGAGGCAGCAAGAGAGAGAATAGAAACAGGCTATCTAAAGCCTGGACAAATAAAATATTCTTATTATAACTCCGTGGGCACTATGCCAGGTCTCTGCAAGCAATATTCCCTTTGCATCTTGCTTTGCCAGTTAATTGGACATCTATTATTTCATTATTTCAGCAGGAAACATAGCTTGAGTGATGACTTTGGTACCCAGCCCAGTGCTACTGTGCACATTCTGAGCCCTGAATTATGGAAATGCTTCCAGTCAGTCTCTGCTTGTTCTCCAAGTGTGTATGTGAATTGTCAGTGCTGCCTGGGGACATTTTCTAGGGACAGCAGTTCTGTGGCACACTTGTCTAGCAGACAGAGTCCTGCAAGGATGGGGTCAGCTCCTCCTTCCACATCTCCTGCTCCTCTTCTTTGCCTGCCTGGAGACCAGTTTGGCTGCTCCACTGGGGACATGGGTGCACCTGGAGGACAGAACCACACACCGTGTGCAGGGATGTGGCAGCCCAAGGCTGGTCCCCAATGCCCAGTTCTCTTTGCCAGACTATTTCAGCCAGTTATATCTAGAAATCATGGTGAAAACAGCTTATTTTAAGCTGATACAATATTTTCCCCCCAGGACTTTGATTTTGTAAACAAGTGTATTTACCCTTCCTACCCATCTCTGGGGTTATCCACCCACAACCAGGGAGCACAGACTAGAGCCTGAACGTGGTTATAGCTGCCTGCCCGGATGCTCATGATGAATTGTTTGCAGACAAGCTTCAGACCTGCAATTACTCACAAAAATTATTCAGCAAATAGTTTCGAATAATGAATCCCTTTGAGAAATCTGAGCCTGTTTTGCAGGCATGTTCCAGACAGAGAACATGTTCAGAAAGTCATAGCTTTTAACACATTTCCCCCTCTCTTTCCCAGGCTGTGGAGTTGCCATAACATCCCTTTCTGATACCTGCTCCACCAGACTCGTGTGATGCAGGCTGAGGGTGCCCACTCAAGAGCCTCCTGCTCTGAGAGAGCTACAGGCATCATGTGCCCCCAAGTCCCCACCATCTCCTCCTTGAGGGGGGTCTGAATTGCTGGTTTTTTTCAGTGCAGCTTTGCTGCACTCAGGCAGCAGGGATATCTTCATCCCTAGATGCTATCCAGGGCTGGAGAGCTGGATGCTGCCCAGTGTCACCCCTTTTGGCCAGTACTGCCTCTGTGATCTGCAAAATCTGCACCTGAAACTGCTGTGGGGACTTTGAGCAAAGGGGCTGTGGAAATGCAAAGAGTCAGGAGAGGTCTGTGTGAGAATTTCACATCCTGAGATCTACAAGAGGAGGAAAAGGCAGCTTGTGAGGTCAAGTATCTGTGGGTTTGTTCCAGCTCCCACCTGCCAGCTAAGTCCAGTGCGTGATGTTTTATCACTGAGGAAGGAGAGCTTTTGGCAAGGAAGGCAGAAATTACTGACACCACTTTGCAGCTGAGGCTGTTTGGTCCCTGAGTCCCATCAAGGGGCTGATTACTGTGGAATAAAAAGGTGGCTCTTGCCAGCAGGGAATCATGAGGGCAAGGAGCTGAAAACCTGGCTCTTTTTTGGGCAGGTGGCTTTCAGACACCCGCTCTGGATCCTGAAACTGGCCAAAGTGGTGAGTGTTATAGGAAGAACAGGGAAGAATATGATAATTACACTGGTAAGTGAAGGACACAGGCCCTGGGGGAGAGAGGATAGTTCACCCTGGTGGCACAAGAACCTAATGGTTAAATATTGGGGCCTGTCACTTGCATGGCACTAAATCTTCTGCATCTACTTTTACAGACTAGGGAAAGGTTCTGGCACCAAAGGGGAGAGGTGATGCGTTTTGGGGATGCTGAAGGGAGAGCATCCCCAAGTGCTGCTGGTGCAAAAGGCTTGCAGAACATCCACGTGCTGCACGTTCGCTTGATCCGTGCCTGTCGCAAGGAGCCAGCGCATCCATCCCTGTGAATGGACACGGCTCTCACCGGGGCCGCTGTTTGCATATTTGAAGCTCTACGGCCACAATCTGTCAGCGGGAGAGCGGCCGAGAAGGAAACAGCTTCAGACGCTCGTACGCAAATCGTCCTGCCCGAAGGTGGGACGGGAATACAAATCAACCCCTCTCCCTGTTTGGGCTCTGTGCGCTTAGATTTGCGATTCCTGCATATTCATCTGCGTTTGAAACGCTCTCCAAAGCTCCCACAGCCCCTTCCGAAGGAGACGAGGTGCGAAATTCCGCTCTCGGGATGTTTTGCCACCTAGTGCCCAGCTGGGAAATCTCCTCCGCCTGCGGCCAAAGCCGAGGCTTTGGGACGGCAAAAGCACCAAGGGATGACTTTTCTGGGAGAGTATAAATATTTTAGGGAGACAAAGTGACGCAGGAGGCTAGATTTAGGGACTGCCGTGGATGAGACTCATTGGCAGCCAACTGAATGTATTGGTATCTCGTTTCTGACAGTAGACTCCAAAATCTTAAATTGGTCCACTGCTGTCATTCCTGGTGAAAAGTGAGAAGAAAGGGGAGGAGCAAAAAACCTGCTGACCTGAGGGATGAGTATCACAAAGGGCAGTAGAGTTGGTTGTGAAGAGAAATGGCAGAAAGGACAAGGACGATCTGGAAGAATATCAGACAAGAAGACAAGTTTCACTTGTCTCTGGTCTGGGCCTGTCTTGGTTCCCTTCTCCTTCAGACAAGAGCTTGCTCCTGCTGTCCAAGTGTTTTGTAGATCTGGAGCTGATTGTGGAGCTGAAGGTCTGAAGAGGAAACCCTCTGTCTTGTTTTCAATTGGCTGGAAAGCCACACTCACTATGGCCTCTCTCTTTCTCATTGCTATGACAGGTTGCTGATGGTGGAGAAATGTCCTGTTGGTGGAGAATGGTGAGAAGGCAGAAGATAGAGGTGGACCTGAAGAATCCCAGGTAAGCAAAGCCTCCAGAGCATCCTGTCTGTCAGTCAGCTCTGTCACTTGTGTCCTCTGCAGACAGGGGATGAGCAGCACACACAGCCATTTCTGGTGTGGGCATTTGGCATCTGCCACCACCACCAGGTTTCATTGGGACAAGGAGACTTTCAGAACCACTGTCAGAGGAGAATTCCTGCTGCTGTGAGATGCAGCCTTTAAACAGCACTTGGAAACTGATGAGGAAGAAACATTGCAGTGTCTGAACAGTGGCTTGGTGCTTTTCCTAGCCAGCTGGGGGTTTTGCCATCTTGGCAGCCAGTCTGCCCAGCCCTGACTTTAGTTAGAATCACCACAGCTTTGAGTGCTGCAGCTCCTTCAACAGCAAGGCCGGGCACTTTCACCCGTGTCCTTCTGTCCCTCTGCATTTGTGCTGCCAAGCAGTCTGGTGTTGTGTGCACCCGATAGGACCAAACTCCGTGCTCACAAGGATCAGATTTTCAAAGCTATCAGACTGCTAAATATGCCAATAGGTGACTAATGGCTTCTAAGTGGACTCTGCTCTAAGAACCCTGAGACACACAAAGGGGCTGAGATAAGACAGGAGGGGGATAAATTGGCTTTGTATCTTTTTAAAAAAGCTGCAACTCTCAAGTGTTTTGAAAGAACGTGTTTAATGTCTAATATTAATTTCTAATGAAAAGGAAGACATGAAAGAAATGCCTTAAATATTTCAATTACTTTATCGATTGGTATTATGAAGTATATATTACTAAACCATGTTCTGTTGTGGTTCTGCAGCAACTGATAAACAGTGTCCTTGGCAAGTGTTTCCACAAGTTGGTATTTTTTCCTCTGAAGTTCAGCTTAGCCTTATCTATTTATCTTAAAAACAAAGTACCAAAATATCACTGCAGCAGATACACAAATCGTCTCAAGTAGTATCCTTCTGGTGGTCTTAAAAACAGAAATAAAACATTGCAAAACATAGTCATCATCAATAGCTGGAACAAAAATAGAACCATTGCTACATGCCTTAAAAAAAAAATCTTTACGTTTAAAAGTCATAAAAATCCTGTTTTGCTGTTTGCTTTAAAAGCCCAGGTGTTGGAGGAGTCTGGATCAGAGCAAAGATAAGGCCTTTCTCACCATAAATGAAAGTTGATGTGAGTAACAAGATCCATGTCTCTGATCTGTGAGAAATACCAAGCTGGTGCATGGGGAAGAAGCTACAGTTCAAAGTCACCGCAAATTCATCAGAAAATATTTTCCAGATTTTTTTTATGTGCAGCTGGGAAATGTGAAATCTAGAGTTCCCTCATTCCCCACAAAAATTGGTGCTTGAAGTAGCTCGTCTATAAATAATTTAAGTTCCACTTATATGGAATGAAGAGTCCAGTATCTCACCAGGTCATCATAACGACAATCAGCAACTTGTATCCTGTTACATCACAAACCCCTGGGGAAATCCCCTTTTTTGTCCTTGAGATGTGGTGTTGAAGTCTTGATGTGAGCAGGGCAGTGATTCTGCTGAGGCATCAACTAGGTTTCAAAGCTGAATTCTAAAAAAAATAAACCTCTCAGTTTCCCTATATCTGGCACATTGTACAGAAGCAGGGGAATTAAATTTAATGGTCTTTATAGAGGCCAAAGACTCGATAATTTTAATGCTGGGTTCTTTTCAAGTGGATTTTTAATATATCATTACTCTTTAAATGGGGTTGCTTACAGAATGGTGCAATTCAGGCAGGGGCTAGGAGTCCTGAACTGTTTCCTACAGAGTTGGAACAAGACCAAATACAATGAACCACCATCTGAGATACCCCAGAATTTGTTCTCAGGTCACTGGAGTGTCTCTAGGGCACAGTGACATGTCCAGCTGTCATTAAAACCTGGGCTATAAAAGTACTAATAGACTCTGAAGGTCTGGTAAGGTCTCACATGGCGGCAACAGTCCTACAAAAATGCATGACTTCCTATTCATTTCATATCATCTTAAGGATCTCTGGGCCAACCACGTCATGGAGAAGTGTATTATTTCTCCAAAAGCAACTGAATCTGTGATGGTGGAGATTAAATCCAGATATCAAATGTTACAAGCTTATACCTGAAAGCAGTCCTGTGAAAAACTTGGATTAGTGTTAAGCAATTTAACAGAGGGCAATACCAAACTGGCATCTTCTTCTTACAATTGCTTATGACTTTATCTTACTCAGTGACAGGCACAGCATGTAATTCCCCAGGAACAAGGTGTGAGTGTTTGGGAAATCTTTATATAATCTCTGAGATCTGGAAGGAAAAGATTAAAGATGTGCATTCTTTATGAGGATACTGTGAGATCTGTCCCTGTTGAAGGAAGGGGCTTTAGAAGAGAGCAGAGATGAACCCCATAAGTGCCTGAAAAATTTGGGCTTGGGATGAGGAGTTTTATTGGTGACCTTGGGGACATGGGGCAGCAGGGCATGGGAGGTCATCTCCATGATGTGGTGGAGGGGCTGGGTGTTTTCATGTGTGTCAAAGATGAGCCACCAAGGAGCACAAGGATTACTCACCATCAGCTGAGGGTGAGTCCAGCAGGGAGGCCCTTTATCAAGGCGTTGTCATTACTGTAGGCTTTAATTTAAACCCTTCTTCTGAGCTGGCTCCACACCCTGTCCCCTGTGTGGACTGAAAGAGAGAGAGTTCAAAAACAGTTACTTAATGTTTCTGTTGGATGTTCTCATAGATTTATATTTCTTGGATGAAGGAGGAGAAGTGTGCACATAGCATTTTCCTAGTTGAAAGCTAACATGGGCTCCACGTGTTCTCACCAGAATGACAATTCAGGGATCCTACTTTGCTATTTTCTTTGAAGACTATGGGAGCAGAGAGCCTGTGGAAGAGGCTCTCCCACATGGTAGAGATGACTCTTTGAGGTGGAGCCAGTAACTCTTCTGGATTATGCAGATATTTTAGTGCATCCTATGCCCTGATAGTGCCAGGTCACAGCCCCACCCTGTTCTGCACTCTCTCCTATCTGCTGGACACAGCAAATGACACTGCTTTCAGTTCCTCTGAGTCTCAGCTGTTTCTGTGACACCCAGTAGATGGTGCCATCAAGGAGCACAGTTATGTGAGCAGTTTCTTATCGGAGGCACTTTTAAGTTCACTTCAAGCGCTGCACCTGTCCAGCAGAATTCCTTCATTCCCCCTTTGTAAAGAGGTTTTTTTTCCCCCAGGTTTTGGATATCACCCGAGAAGGCATTTATACCTTGAATTTCTCCTTATTTTCATCATGCCATCTAATTAGCATGATTTTTCCTGTACAAATACTTAGGAAAAAAAAACCCCTAAACTGTGATCATTCATTTATTAATTTATATGATTTCTTTGTCTTTTCATGGAGTTTTTTTGAGTAAAACTAAGTGCTCAGGTTTTTTTATTGGGCTAGAATCTGCTATTAGAAAATGCCTGTGAAGCAAGTGGTTCTGGGGAAGATACACTGTGAGTGAGTGCTCAGTGCTCTTGGTTACATCTTGAGAGTCTCAGCTCTCCGTTGTCAGACACCTTGGCAGCACATTTGCAAGAGGGAGATCCACCATTGGTTTTGTCTCTGGCCAGGCTGGAAGTTGCAGCAGCTCCTTTCTTGTAACCAGAGCTGACAGCAAAGGAACAAACGGTGAGCTCCATTTCCATCTTAGATGTCTTCTGCTGCATCAGCCCCAAATGAGAATACCTTCAGTGTAGCACAAATGCTTTGATAATTCAGGTTGTCAACTTGTCAGCAAAAGTCAGGGAGAAAAAAAAGATATAAGAGAAGGCTCCCCTGTGGGCAAAATGCAATACTTCATTCCTGATTCTTTGTTTTCTTTTTTTTTTTTTTTTTTTTTTGTTGGAAGTTTCACCTGTGGAGCATTTGGTTTCCTGCATCTCAAAGCATGGCTTGCCTTTAGCAGGCTGTTTAAATATTTACCTTCTCTGCCCTTCCCATCCCACTATACTTCAAACCAGAGAAGGGAACATTTATCCACATACAGCCTGTAAGATGCTTTGTCTGAGTGAGTAACAAATATTTGCAGTTTAATAAAGACTGGAGCTTTCAGTCTTTGGGAACATGTATTACAGCCTCAATTTGGAATGGATGATGAGGTGATTACTAAACCCTGGTTGCCATGGGGAAGGGAGGAGGGTGATTGGTTTTTGATGGAAGAAACTGAGAGGTACCTACAGTAACTTATTGCTAATACATACACAAGGTGCACTTGGCATCAGTGCATCTTACAGGGAGCAGCAGTCAGTCTTACTAATGTATGAGGAGTCAGCTTTAGCAAGAGCAGTTATTGATGCTGAAGGTCATGTTTTTGTGACTGGTCGTTCCTTGTAACCTCCCTCGAATCTGGTGCAGCCGTGGGAGTGATTCCCACAGGGGTGGTTCATTGAATTTGTGAGCAGTTCGGGGGTACTCACAAATCAAGCAGACACTGGGCACCTGAAAACAGGAGTAAAGCATCAGTATGAAATGGAATCTGGAGGCTGAGGGCTGCTGAATAAGTCAGATTATCATGCTGGTGTGCTGGAGAGCAGTCCCTGCCTTAAAATTCTGAGAACTTAAAAGGAAAGATGTACAGTGTTGGGGCTGTTCACGGGGTTGCAAAGGTGCCCCAGCTGAATGGTGTGTGTCAGAGGGTTTGTGTCTATGTTCAGTGCTTGGAGCACAAGGAAGAGGCTGTCTCCTTGGTTGGATATGCAGGGCTTGACTCTTCCCACCCTTGGATAAAGCTGCAGCAATCCTTCCCCAGGAGGAAAGTACTGAGCACCTTCATCCTTTCCTACCCCCTGCCTCTTCTGCAGAGTACACGTGAGGGCTGCTCTGGGTATCTTTTTTCTCCCTGGAAATGGGAAGTATTTTGGGTGTAACTATTGAAAATATGGGTTATGTCCCACCTTCTGTATTGCTGTCATGAGTTTCTGGGGGTTCCTGCACTGTACACAGGCAGCAAGCCAGCCTGTTTGCCCTGGGTAACTGTGGGTTTTCTACCTTGCTCTTATTCTCCTCTTAGTCCTTTTTATGTTGGAAACGACCCCCAAGTAGCCACTCTTTGGAATGACACCTCTTATCATCGTCCTTAGTGATCAGACAGCAGTGGAGACACATCACTGTAATTGTGTTTGTCTCCTTCACTGGCTTTTCCTTGTAAATTTGTTCCTTGTGTTTTTTTCTGGATGGCAGATGCGTTAATGGCTGGGCAGTTTCAATGTGTTTATCTTTTGTGTGCTGTATATTTTGGATATAGAAGCAGTGGGAAGAGATAAGCGCAAAGAAACCACTTCTGCATTAATGCCAGTAATTCTGAGATTATAAATATATATGAGAGAGTTTCCGTGATTATATTTTAATGTTTTGTTTAGTGCGTTGACTCTCTGGGGATGAAACAAGAGAAAACCTCATTTGTATAATTTAAACATCTCACAATAAAAACAGGAGCAGAGGAAGGACAAATTAAGTGGCCATGCTTTCAGACACATGCAGATACCACTCCCTTTGAGGGCCAAGTCCTTGCAATGGAGCCTGTGTGGCTCCAGCCTGTTCTCTCCTGGACCAAGGCCATGGGCTGTGGAGCCTGTGGCATCACACTCCTGGCATCTCCTCGGGGATGGCAGGGCTGAGGGAAGTCAAGTCTCAGCTCATGTGATGTTACAAGGGAGACATGGGGACCATTTTTCACTTGAGAGACCATGGAAAGGACAGCAGGGACTCCTAAAGCCAGTTGTCTCTCCTTTCTCCTTGGTGGATGGCAGACCATCACATAGTAAGAGGAGAGGCATTTAAAATAAGACAGCTGTTTCAACTCTGTGTCCAGCTCTGTCCAGCTCTTTGTTCAAGGTCATACTCCATCATCTCACCCCTTTGTTTGCAGATTTCTCTTATTCCAGCACAGCGTGCCAAGGAATAAAAAATATAATTATTAACTTTTCTCACAGTTGAGAAAGGAAAAAGGGGAAAAAAACGTCGTACAACTATAATCTATCAAAACATTTCCCATGAGCAAAGGCTGCTTGACTGAACATGCTCAGGCTTATCAGCAAAAATGAAACACTACTTTTCTCTTTCTCAGCCCTTTTGAGCTCCTCTCTCCAGCACTGCACCTCTCTGCTCCCATGGGGCAGGATACAGACCCTTCATCAGAAAGTGCTGTTCCCTGAGAATTTCCTCCAGTCACTTCCACTTGCCAGCATCAGAAGAGTCCATGGGTTATGGCCCATACTTCTGTGCTGCAAGAGCAAAGACTGCCTCTGGTTTAACAGCTTCAAGCCTGCAGATCAGTTATTTAAGGTCTTGCTGTCCAGTTGTGTTGTACCTTTGCAGCCAACCAAGCCTGGAGCGAGCAGCTTTCCCTGAGTCCTAGCAGTGTCTCTCTTGGCTTCCCTTGGCAGGGGGTGTGGAGGAAGGGGAGCTGCTCCATTACCAGTGCCCAGACTCCCACATCCATCACTGTCCCCCCAGTTATCCAAGTTTTGCTTTTCACTTGATGGAGCAAAACACTGGGAAAGAGTCATTTGCTGTTTCTAGGAGTTCTGGCTTCCATTTCTGGCACTGTGCCTTGCAGAAAGGCTTTGTTGTTTCCATGACAAATCTGGCAGCTTTCTGGATTCTGGGCTCTCATGCCTGGACTTCAGGAAGGGAATTAAGGAGATGAGATCAGGAAGAGTATTTTGTTGTTTGAGAGCAAAGACTTTCTCCCTCTATCCAGCCTTCCCGTGCTGTGCTTGCACAGGTGGAAATGTGGCTGCTGTAGGTGTTTTCCCTCTGGGATGTGTGTCAGTAGATCCATTTCAATCTCCCCCAGTCAGTTCTGCATGACATGATCTTGGTTAAGCCCTAAATTTCCATTCACAGGCTGTAATCACACGGTTATTCACCAATTTTTGGAGGGACCAAGGTGTTCTAAACTTGATATGCCTACACTGTTACTGAGTGGGAAGTATATTTATGTGGAAGTATTCCTTATTTCTGAAGTACACAAGAAAAATCCATATAGATGGAAAAGTATTTATTCTTCATTATTTGAATTTTCACTGCAAGAGGCTGCACATCATCAGGCTGCTGTGTTGTTACCAGCAAAGGCAGCCTCAAAAAGGGGCTTAATATCCCTCACAGCAAATTGCTGGAGGATTCTCTGGGGGACACAGTTGCCTGTTTTGGCTCCTGATGGTCTGTGTGGAAAAAGCAGATGGCTAAAAAATATCCAGCCTCAAGACCTGAAGGTAACATGAAAGGATTGCTGAGAATTTCACTTTTCTGCAGGGAGAGAAGTGAATACAGTGCAGCTCAGACCTCTTGGAAAGGTCTAATGTGGTATTTATTTCAGATATAAATTTGACTGTATAAAAATGACACCTTTGTACTCACCCTGTGGTACCAGATCCAGTTCTCACTTGTAAATTAGGAGCAGATCCATTAAGGCCAGGGAATTACAGCAGCTGATGTGACAGCAGCCTCACCTTGGCAGTATTTCATTCACTGTGTGCTTCTAATATCTCTAATATCCTGCTGGTATGAATCAGAAGAAACTGCTGAAGCCAACGGTGGTGGAGAGGGAATGAAAGAGAAGCAGGATCTGCATGTTTTTGGCCAGCAGATATCCTGGGCACAGTCTCCTGCCACAGAGGAGCAGCATCCCCACTGCCTCTCTGGGCACTTGGAAGCTCTGCTGGGGAGAGGATGCCAAAAACGCTTTTGTGTAAACTCTTGATCCCTGTTTCATGTTGCTGCTTGGATGCACCTCTGCACCTCCTCCCTGATGTCCCAGGGCCACCACGTGAACCTCACACGGCTGCTTGTCCCGCCCCAGTCAGCTTCCCCTCCAGCTCAGAGGAGCAGTCTGCAGCCTTGACCCTGCCAAGGCTTTTCACACAGCTGAGAAAGGACTCACACAGGAGGACTTGAGAAGGAAGATTTTGCATACTTGTGCCATTACATCTTGTCTTGGTGTGTTTCTGCCAGGGACTGTGTTATGTCTTTAACCTCTGAAGAACGTCCCACCTTCATGGAGGCTTTATGAGTCAGCCCACTCCAAACACTGATCCGTGCTGCGAGGCAGTGCAGGAACTTCTTGTTTGCTCCTGTGCTACCCGAAGCCCAGAAAAACAGTCTGAAAAAGCAGAAGTGCTGGATGAAGTCTTAGGAATTCTGGATTCAGTTCTCACCTGAGGGAGGCAATTAGGGACGTGACTGAGTCATAGTTCCTCAGCAATGATGCTGCGTTTCAGGTGCAGGTACCACTTACCTGCTGCTGGTTGTGCACAGTCATGCTGGAAGAGGCCTTCCTCCAGGCACGTGGCTCTGTGAGATCCTTAGGCTGCCTCTGGTACTGATTACTGCAGATTTAATAGTGTTATTAGTTTAGCCAGTCAGACCTTTATCAGAAGAGATTAGCAGGTGCATGAGAGCTTTAATATCCTTTGCAGATCTATTTCTCCCCCAGTAATTGCCTTAAGATGGTTTTATTTCACTGTCTGGACTCTCTTTCATTCTTCTTTTTATCTTTTAGCTTATTTCCTGAATGTTTTGCCACATTTTCCTTCCTCACACTGAGAAATAGGAGCTCATGACTTATGAGCACCAGGTAATGGGATACATCTGCCTAAAGACTCATTCATAAAGCTCTTTAATTCAGCAGCTTCATTCTTGTGGTGAATGGCTGAGAACAGGAAAGTGGGGGTTGACTGAAAACACCTCAAGTGGAAAATTAAGAAAGGCAGAAGACTATGTAGCACCTGGGGTAGCAGCATTCCCATTCATCCACCCAGGGATGTTGGAGCATTCCTTGGTCATGGTCAGCAGGTCCTTGTAGCTTCTCTCTGCAAACTCAGCCTCACTGCAATGATTAGGAATGAGAATAGTTCAGTCTCCCCAGTCTGCACTGGCCAAGTGCACCAGATCTCCAGGCTGTGGCCAAGCCTGTTTCATGAAGCATGAGAGCCAGTCTGGGAATCCTTCCCAGTGGCTCTGCGTGAGGACGTGGTCCTCAGAGTTTGGAGGTGCTTGGCCAGGATGCCCTTGGCAGGGGCAGGGAAAGGCCATTGCTCACTGCTCTGCAGATTGGGCCCAGAGAGCCTGGCAGAGGGCTGTGGCTGGAAAGGCTGCCTGATAAAGGGATGATTTAAGTTTGGTGATTTTATCCTGCAGTGCACACAGCAGCTTGTGCTCCTCCGTATCATAAAACCTCACAGAGACAAGGGTAAGGCATATGGGGACAAGCTGTTAACTCTTGGATTTTTCAGGTGCAGAAATATTTCATATGTATTTTCAAAATTAAATTATCCTTGTATAATTCACACACACACACACCATTTTGCAACATAAACCCTCTGTCTTAGTCAGGGTGCAAGGAGTAGGAAGGAAAAGGTTGGGCATAGAAAACATTTCAAATCAAAGGTCACGTTACAGCTCCATGAGCCTCCTCCTTCCCCATGGGGTGAGGATAATCACAAGATAATCAGTACCCCCTGCTCCACTGGTCCTGAGGCAGTGTGCCCTGGCTATTGATTTCTTCTGGGGATGTCTTGCAATCAGTAAGAGACACCAAACAGGAAGGCTCTGGTGTAGATTCCTTGCTTGAAAAAATGTTCTCTGTAAGTGCAGCATCCATCTTTATTGCTGAAATATTTAAAAATATTTCCTGGTTGTTTCAAGCTAAGGGGGAAAAAAAAGTCCCTAAATGAGGGCAGCCAGGAGCCTCCTTCGGGGTCTGGCAGGGAAGCCGGAGGGTGGGCAGTCGCATGAGGCTGCATTGACTTTGCAGCTGTGTTGTGTCAGTTCTAAGTCTGAGGGCTTTGCATAAAGATGTTTAGCAGGCAGAGAAAGCAACTACTGCAGTTCCTGTGCCCCTGGGCTGACCTAACCAGTAGTCATTCCTTTCCAGAAAGTTTGGGAAAGTCTTATATGATCCCCATACATGCCAGGCAAGCTGTACTTTCCTGGAGGCTGACTTTCCCAGGGGGCTCCAGCAATTTCTTGGTTGTACCTGCTCATAGCTTCCCTTTTATTTGTTCTTCTAGCAGATGCCAGGGATTTATTTTCATGTCTAATATAATCACAAAGGTAAACTGAGCTGCACTTTTTTTTCCTAGAAAATTTACACTTATAGTTCCCTTTACAGCAATGGCATCACAATGCACTGGAAACCCAGGCAAGTCCTTCACTCTCCCTGTTCTTTTAGATGCTCTCCCTGTTCTTTCAGATGCTCTCCCTGTTCTTTCAGATGTTTCAAATCAGAAGAGCTCAGGTGGTGTTGTGTGTGGGATGTGCTGTGGTGGGGGGAGTGCAGGAGGAGACACAGGAACCATGCTGGGGCTGCTGGCTGCAGATAACTCACTAGCCAGCTTCCATCCTAGTTTGAATCCCAGCATCTGTAAGAATAATACATAAAATACCAGCAGGCAGGAGTTTCCCCCTGGAGGGCATTCTTCTTTCTGGGATGCTCAGGGTTGTTGCAGGGAAGGTGCTGACCCATCAAGAGGGTTGATGAATATTAGAAGAGGGATGGATCTGTGGATTCTGTTGTGTTGCACTGGAGTGGGCACCATCCCTTGGGGCTCCTCAGCTCTTGCTCTGGAAGCAACTGAGTGAGCATTTCTCTGCCTGTGCTGTGTCAGCACTAACGTGTCCTACCTCCAGATGACTGTGTCCTGCAAAGCTTTACTGTTGGTCAAATCACGCCAGGTCTGAGAGCATCCTCTGCTCTCACCCTACTCTTCCAAACAGGACTCAGTGTGGAGGAGTTTTTGCATAGAAAGGTAAGAACAAGGGTACGGAATAGATCAGACAATGCTTAGCCCAGCAGCCTGCTCCCAGTGGTGGCTGGGAGCATGTGTCCTGGGAGGGAGCAAGTGTGGAAGTTATAGGTTATATACCAGTGCCCTCTAGGAAGTTTCATCATTGTATTTAATAGCTCTTGATGGCTTTTTGTGCCATGAACAGTCCAGTCTCCCCTTGGACCCCTTTTAGTGCTTTCAGCCTCACCACCTCCTCTGCCTGTGAGCCCAGGGTGTGAGAAGAGGTGCTGCCTTGCCCTTACACATGCTGTATAATCATTTGACTGGCTTCCCCTGAGTATTTTATTATAAGGAACAGTGATTCATCAATCTCCATGCGAGGGCTACGTACCAGTCGTGATTGTACGTTACCTCTATGATACCTGGTATGAAAAATCATCTTTTTTTCATCTCCCCAGTGGTTCAGAGGCAGAAAATAAACCTGTTGCATCTTTGAGACAGCACTGACAGTACAAGAACAGATCATGGAATGTTCCCAGAGGGAGTTACCGAACTGCAGCTCTCTGTAAGTTCTTACTACAGCAAATGGATTCAAGCACTGGCACAGGCTTCCCAGGGCAATGGTGGAGTCACCACCCCTGGAGCAATTTAAAAGATGTGTAGATGTGGCACTTGGGGACATGGTTTAGTCAGGCTTGGCACTGCTGGGTTAATGGTTGGACTCAGTGATCTTAGAGGTCTTTTCCAACTGAAATGATTCAGTGATTCTAAGTAAAGCTGCTTTAAACATCCTATTTTGGTAATGTGGTAAAATGCCTGTATTGATTCAAATGGCGAAGCAGAAAAGAAAGACCCATGGGGGCAAGAGTGGCACTGAGATGCATTAGCAGCATTGCTGCAGGAAAACATCCTCGAGACACCTAAAATTCATATTTTCAGTCTGCCTGGGCACATTTAGAGAGAAACATTTCTTCAGCCACACACTGAGTGTGAGACGTTCGGCTTGAGCTCCTATGAGGAAACCATCTGTGTTCACCAGCCAGAGCCATGTCTGCTCCTGATTCCTCGAAGGACCAGGAGTCCCTTGAATGCCTATCAAAGCACCTGCCATTTGAAACAAGGACCTTGTATGGCCTGGAGGACACTCAGACAGCTCCTCAGCCCTAAATATAAAGAGAGATTTTATCAGATAGGGGAGGGAAAAAGCCACCTTCCCGAATGCTGAGGTTTCACCTCACTGGGATCCAGCATGAGTCACCCAGTCACTGCTGCATTACCCAGACCTGTTCAGGTTAATAAAATCACTGCCAGAGCCTGGGTGGCTCAGGGGATGCTGTGTGGCTTTCACATTGACGTCACTGCTTCTCATTTACCCTTGGGTGATAGCGACCAAAATTCATTACTACCTGGCAGCCGTAGGGTAAAGCCGTGCAAAATAAATCAGTGTTCTCCACAGCAAACAGGTGTCTGCAGCACAAAAGGAGCCATTCAGGGCAGGAAGGGATTTTTCATTAGGGAGTGAAGACATGAATGAGTCGTTAGAGCGAGGGGAATTCACAGGCAGAGAGTGATAACAGCGAGAGGCAGCGGGAGATTTCACTGTAGAAACAGTGGAGAAGTGTTTGGAGGGTGGGGGATACACAGGGAGCAACCAAGGAGACAAAGGAGATAAAGTGAGCAAGTCGACTTTATTATAGGAAAACAGGGACACTGAATGAAACTGCCAAACACATTTAAAAGTGTGAAGAGGAGACAACCATGCCCAGTGGAAGTGACTTTTGCCACAGCATATCACAGTGGTCAGGAGTGCTGTGGGACTGGAGGAGGCATGGGAACCTGCATCAGGAAGGGAAGGTTCAGGTGTGCTCAGGAGAACACAGCCCCTGGTATTTCTGCCTCCATGGAGGGTACAGAGACTTGCAGGCAGGATCCAGGCATCAGCTTGTGAATTCAGAGGAAAAAAGTTCTCCTCTGGGATACTAAAATGTGGCTTTCTTGCATATTTCACTGCACCATTTGATCCTGGCCATTTTCAGAGCCAGGCCACCACACGGAATGGAGCTGGTCTGGCATTTTTGTGATCTTTTCACTGTGGTTTATTCAGGGTAGGATTAAATACTTTGGTCAGGACAAATGCAGGGAAGTTTCAGTACTGTGTCACATCTAGTCTGGGGATGGAGAATATCTGTTTACAGGACCTGGAGTCAGTATGCATTTAGAGTGAGCTTTTGATGGTCCTCAGCCTCCCACATTTTGCTAGCCCTAAAAATATGCCTTGAAAGAGGAAATAAAATATCTACAGGCTTTTCTCCACAGCTACTAAAAGATCAGGCAGTAGGTACAGTCCTATATCACCTGCAAAAATGCAGATGTTCTCATCTCCAGCACACATAAAAACCATAAATCTGGATAGTTGTAATGTCTTTTTTGTTCATACAAAGAGAATACAAATTGTGGATGGCACTGCCTGGCAAGGAGGAATCTTGTTTTCCAGGCAGATCATTGTTAACACAAAATGCTATTGAGCCATCACGACAAAGGTTAAGTTGAATGGCTATTTTTCATCTTTTGTGGGCAAAAAGCCCCCTGGAAGGCAGCAGGATATTATGTGAAACTTAGATTTCACAGAACATCATTCCCCTGTTCAGAAACAAAAAAAAAAAGACCCCAGTCGTCAAAAGCCTGAGTCCCATTAAATGCAAAATCCTCTCCCAGGAACACTGCTATGTTGGATCTGGGGTTTGCTAAGAGGAGAGACCAGCTGTGCACAAGGAGGCAGAGCGTGGGCTCTTCTGGCACCAGGAGATGGTGCCACACATCTGGCACGGGGCAGGCACAGGGAAGGGGCTCATCTCTGGTTTCATTCCAACCCTTTGGGTCTTTGTTGTACTTTTTTTCCTCCTACCTGTTGCCTTCCTTTATGAATACAGATCCAGTGCCCAGCACAACAGAATGCTCAAGCTTCACTGGAGCCTTTCGATGCTAACATAATAAAAACATACAATTTATTTATCAAAGCCTCCTTTAAAGATGATGGAAGAAACAGTTTTTAATCTACTTGTGATCCGCAGGAAAAACAAGCACTTTGATTTGCTCCTTCCCAGACAAATAACATTGCATTAGTTGTTTCTGATTTTATTAGCCATAAACCACCTTCTATTTTTGTTTTCACATGCCATTGACTTTGTTTGGTACAGACACATCTGAACGAGGCTGGTTTTTCAAGTGCAAACCATGTTAATAGATGCCCAGTTCTTTCCACTCCACACACAGGAACATCAATGTAAGAAAGAGAGCTGATGCCCAAAAAATATTTTTCTATTGCATTTCCTAAATCACCTCTGAGGCCACATTATCCCTTCTGAATTCCCAAATGTGGAGTGGTGATGGTTGCTTTAGTACTTCTGGCACTGTCTCTTCACATAAGGAGAATTTATTTGCATGGAGGAGTGAAACAATACAACCAGACAATGAAATCTCAAGTGGTAAAGTGTGTGAAATTCTCCATTACTATTACTTTTTATGATGCTGTTTCCAGCTTTTCTTCACTGCTTGCAACTGCAACTGATGGATTTGGAGCAGAGAGTGCCTCTTATCGCTGCTCTTCATCATCAATGGTGAGCAGCAACAAGCAGTCAAATCGTTGCTTTATCCAAACAGTATTTCTGCATCCAGAGATGGAGCTGCAGGAGAGCTCACTCGTTGGGAACTTGATCTATCTAATTATGTGACTGTTGACTGGGCAACGGGCTACACATCCAGTTGTCCCCAGTAAAAATCATTTGTCTTAAAATTTGATCTGAGTTAAAATACATCATCTTTTCCTCTCTTTACCCGTTTCTTTCCCTGTCACATTATTTTTGAACTGGTGTTGAGAGTTATGAGACTAAAGTTCTTTTCCATCATTAAAATATCAGGTTCATAAAGACTTCTAGAGTCCTTAAATGCAGATGAGGGTATGAGAGGCACTTCCTGAGCAGAATTACAAGGAAGTGTTCTCACTGGAGGCAGTGTTCAGGGGTGGATGCTGGCAGGAGTTCAAAAGTTCACACTTGTTCTTATGGCCATGACCTCCCTGACATCTCCTGCCCACGGTGGGGGTAGTGGAGGGTCCTTTCCTTGTTGGCTCCACTGAACTCCTGTAAGAGAGCAGCTCTGGGACCGAGGAATGAGTTGTCCCTTCAGACAGAGAGAAGTTAAAGAGAGAGACCATTCTTTGGTGGTATTTGCTCTTCATCTCCTTGGCTGATCTGTACAGGTTCCCAACAAAGCAATAGCATATAGGATTGAGGCTGGAATTGGTGAGACCAAGCCACTGGGCAAAAGGTCTGAGCTGCAGGATCCAAGGAGAAGGAGTCACATCCTGCAAAGACTTGGGGATGTTGAAATCAATCCAGATGTCCATCAAGTAGACAGGCAGCCAGGAGATCGCAAACAGCAGGACCAGGGCCACCACCATCTGGGCTACTTTCTTCCGGATCTTGAGCCTGGAGGCCGGCAGAGATCGGTTCAGGGCAGTGCTCTCCTTCAGCTGGCTGCTGCGGCTCCACAGCCGGCGCACCGTGAGGAAGCAGATGGCCATGTTGAACAGGACTGGCAGGCAGTAGAGGGCACAGAAGAGCAGAAAGTTGTAGGCTTGTTTGAGCCTCTCCTGAGGCCAAATCTCCCTGCAGATGGGAAACACCAGGGGCAAGCCCTCCACCACCCCAATCTCATCCCGTTTGTTCATGAAGATGAGGGGCATGCATATCCCTGAGGACAACAGCCACACCACCAGGATGGTGCTGAGGATCCTCTTCTGGGTGAAGAAAGACCGGGCGTTGAGTGGGTTGTGCACGCTGTAGTACCGGTTCACGCTGATGACAGTGAGGCTGAGGACGCTGGCAGAGACAGAAACAGCCTGGATGAAGGGCACTGCCCGGCAGAGGAAGTCCCCGTACACCCAGGCTTTGTAGATGAGGTTGCCCACGGTGATGGGCATGCAGATGCACACCACCATGAGGTCACACACTGCCAGGTTGATGAGGAGGCTGCGGGTGGCACTCAGGCTGGACACTCGACTCCTGCGCTTGCGGGTCAGCACCCTGATGGACATGATGTTGCCCACGAAGCCCACCACAAAGGACACCAGGTACATCACTGTGAGGCTGATGGTGACAGGCTCCTTCGCGAAGAGGAACAGCATCTTCTCCAGCTCTTCCCACCCCAGCTCCTGGCTCCCATTCCAGAGCCCGCCTTGGGTCTGGTTCTCCTCCTGCCAGAGCTGCAGAGGGCCAGGGGGAGCCCCGGGGATATGGGGGGGCAAATCCATGGCTGAGCTCCCCCCCGGGTTAACGGGGCAGAGCCTGCCGCGCTGCTCCCAGCGCTCCGGGCATGGCGAGCTGGGACCAGCCCTGCCTACGAGAGAGGGTGAGAGAGAAGGGGTGAGCAGGGGCTCGGGACAGGGACCACCCTTCTCGGGGACCTGCCGGGCCAGCAAATGCTTACCCGCAACTTACTTGAGAAGCGGCAGTAGCGCGGCACCGGCACCGCGGCCGGCGGGAGCCCCGTGCGCGGCCGCGGAGAGACGGCGCCTCCGGTGGGAGAACGGGCAAGGCTCCCCCGTCCCCCCTCAGCCCGGAGAGCAGCCCTAACCCCGGTCCGCCCTCTCCCCCCCGCTCCCTCCGTCCCTCCCGGGAAAGTTGCGTGTCCCGCGGCCGCGCTGTCGGACCCCGGGCTGTCCCCAAAGCCCCGGTCCCCTCCCCGGTTCCCCGGCGCTCCCGCGGCGCGGCGGCACTCACCGGGAGGACGGCAGGCAGCGCGGGGCCGGGCTGCTCCCGCCGGCAGCTCTGCCGTGTGTGTGTGTGAGCGTGTCTGCGTGTCCGTGTGTCCGCGTCCGTGTGTGCGGAGGCAGCGCCCGACCCGCTGCCACACGCGCCTGCTCGGCACCCACCGCACCGAGAGCCCGCAGCCCACCCCGCACACGCTGCACACCCCGCACACACTCCGCACACCCCGCACACTCCGCACACCCACAACAGCCCCGCATACCCCTCACACCCCACACACAGCCCCGCACAGCCTTGTCCTGCGCACCCCCGCTCCCACACCCATAACACGGCAC
>VXBX01001788.1:1003608-1041564 GCA_013400415.1 Scytalopus superciliaris | reverse complement strand
ACACATAACACGGAACCCCCGCCAGACCCTGCACACTCACCCCAGCGCACACGCACGTCTGCAGACCCGCACACCCGCACTCTGTGCACACTCCCCCCGCACACACTCGGCTGCACGCACCTTCCTACAGGTGCTCTGCACACCTGCAGGCACGCTGAGCATCCATCACCCCCATCCCTCCTCTCGCCCACCGCCCNTGCACTGCAGAGGAGCCCCCAGACCCTCCTCTGGGAGCGCTGGCTGGGGCCGGGCCGGGATAGACTGAGCGGAGACGGCTCGGGACGATCCCCTGCCCGAGCTGAGCCGAGCGGGGACAGGCTCAGCCAAGCCCAGTCTCTGCTCAGGCTGGGTCAGAACCGAGCCGAGCCGTGCCAGCCGCCGCTCCCACCGGGTTCCAAAAGCCCGAGCGGCCCGGCCGTGGTGCTGAAGGGACAGCTCCGCCCGGGCCTGGCAGGGACCGCGCGCGGACTAAGCGGGTCTGGCACAGTCGTGGACTGTTCCCGATGTTCCCCTTCTGCTCCTCTCCTGGGGTCTCCGGGCTCACCTGCAGCAGGGCAAGGGGGGACCCGGACGCTTCATTTCTGCTCTAACATCGCCCACCCTCCTGACTCTGGCAAAGCCTGGCACACCAAGGGTTAACCCCACCCGAGCGAGGAGCGCTCCACAAAGAAACACAACTTTTGGACTTTTCTGTTAAGCTGGAGGAATGGGAAGAATGGGCCATGGAAAAAGTCACTTGAAAAGTTGAAGTGCTTGGCTGGGAGCAAGGCTGGTTTGTAAAATGAAGGTTTTGACTGAAGGTGCTCAGAGGATGCCAGTGAATCACAGGTGGAAATGTTTGATGAGAGGAACTGATACTTCTGCCCGAGGTGCTTAATTTTTATTCTCTGTCTTTGCCTTCTCTGAGAGAGAGCAAGTTAACAAATACAGCCAGGTGGAGGCTGTTATCACTGAGTGATGCCCTTGATTTCACTGGGAAATTCCCCATCCATTTTAGCCTATGTATGTGAAAGAATAAAATAAATAGTTTTGGTCAGCCTTACGTGAAATGAAAGAAAGATCAGCAGTGGAACCACATTGGGGGCGGAGGGGCAGGAGAATGTGATCAGCATATAAAACTCTTCTGCATGAGAATGCATTTGCTTTAAGCATGTGACTGCTCATTCCCTCTTAGTTTTATGTATGTGTATTTATAGGTCTTCAGAGACAAACAACTTCTACAAACTAATTGCTGAGTGCTGCCCAGAGTACAAGGTACACATTATTCCATGCAGTGAAATGCACGGATACTCTCATGGACACCTAAAAGCTGCTGCAATTTCACAGCTGCTCCACAAGCAAATAGATCTGTGGCAAACCAGCAACTACACAGGCCAGCATCAGAGCTAGCAATTGGAAATCTCCATGCACCCAAGCCCTTGCCAGACTCCGTCAGCCTCCCTACAGCCATTACACACAGAAAACAAAGAATGGAGGTGTTTAAGTCAATATTTTTAGTAGCGTATTAACAGAATACAAGAGAAAGGAGTGCAGAAATGTGCCAGGGCTTGTTTTGTTCAGGTAGTCACCTTCAAAATGTTGAAGTTAATAAATACAGTTAATGTCTTTTTTTTTCCTCCCCCAAGCACTTTATTTATAACCCACGTGATTTACTCCTAAGGAACCTTTATGACTTAAAGACTAGATTACTAATTTGATCAATGATTCGATATAATTAAAATAAATCTGCTATTGCATCCATTGACACAACTCACAAGTGCCAAGTCACCTCTAACAGCACATGACAAATCTATATGCTGTGTCCAGCTGACAGAGAGGACAGGGCATTCATTATAACAAGTTCATTGATTCTAACAAGTTCAAAGTCATCAGATAACTCAAGATGTGGAATACCCAATAAAAAGAAATGCTGTACCCTTTTCACATTTATTTGCCTCTTAAGGAACAGCTATGAAATGGAAGCTAAATAAAGCCCACTGGGGGCAGGAGCCATCCTTCATCAGCAAGGGTAACGGGCTGGGCTGTGATCATACAGCAGTGTGCATCAGAAATAACCCACTGCTCTCACTGGAGTTACAGCTGTGAACAACTGACCTGAGAGGAGCAGTGAGTCAGCCACTCTGCGGCTTTGCCAGATCCTCAAAACCCTCACATTTCCCAAGCCAGCTACGTGTGCCTAAACCTGCTCTGCCCACTGCACGTCAGAGTCCCGGGGCAGGGTAAATTTAGCCTCGCTGTCTCAGCACAACCTCCTCGCTCCCACTGCAGCAGGAGCTGGGTGTCACACAGCCACAGTGATGCTCTGCCTGTCCCAAGCCCAAGAATGGGTGTAAATTCAGAAAACCCTGTTGCTTTTCCAGCTTATGCTGGACCTTGGGAATGTGACGGTGGAGCAAATCCTACGGCTGTGCACCTACTTACAGCTGCTCATGTGCTCTCCCCACTCAAACTTTTATCCTTTCTGGGTACAGCGGGTACAGTATCCAGACTCCCTGCCAGGATTTGGGGAACACACACCTCTATGTGTTTCATCTGCATCCTTGACCTCTGTGTGGTGGCTGGCACCCAATCAAAGGGCACTTTGCTTTCTTAGCTTTCTTCCAGTGCTTATCCCGACATACCTGATGTGTTTCAGCTGTTACAGTTTGATGTAAAGGCCTCTTTGGAGGATAAAGCTTCTTTCTCCCTCTGTGCTTGTCCAGCAGACAGATGGCATGGGGTCTGCTCACTTCACAGACATGAAACAAAATTCGGGCTTGTCTCAGTCAAGTAGGGGCTGAATTGGTGCTACCAGGACAGACTGCCGTGATGTTGCTTGGATTAGGTGAGCTGGAAGAACATCCCAGCAAGATGTTAAGAGGGAACACTGGCAGCAGTGAAATTGTTTCCCACTTGATTTTGCTCAGAGGTGATGCTTGGACTGCCCTTGGAAAGCACTGGAGAAACCCCACGTTCATCACCCCTTAATCCTTCTGCTTTCCACACTTTTTGACTGATGTCATGGAGAGGGGAGGACCTCGGGGTAAGGGAGCCTGCCCACGTGCTGCCCTGTACTCCTTTCCCCTCCCAGGTCCCTGCTGCCACTGCAGCCTGGGACATCGTGTGTGAGCACTTCTAATGCTGATAGAAACAGGACCAATACTGAAATTTGTCTCTCTGGCTCCCCTGTCATCGGGAAGGAGTAACAGCATCACGGTTTGCTAACTCTCATTGGAAGGAAAAAAGGTGCCCATTTTCCTCTGGGACATTTTCTTACAAATCTCTAACGCCGCAAGAAAACCCCAAATCCTGTGTGCCATCGGGGTGGGGATCTCAGAGCCGGCTTTGCCGCTCCCTCTGCTGGTGACTGCTCTGTGTCCGTGCCACGGCTGCTCCGGCACCGCAGTTTTGGGGGGGACATGAGCTATTTCTGGCCCCGTGGTCCAGGTCCTCATCATAGTTCTGGCGTGGCATTTGCAGATGTCAGCACTTTGATGCGGCTGTGAATCCAGGAGGAGATGTGAGGCCAGCGCCGCACACAATCAAAGCCGATACAAAGAAGATGCCAAGTGCACTTCAGATTCTTTGAAAATAAAATAGCGAAGCAAATAAAAAACATCTGGGAATTGATGTTTGTTGTTTGTAATTACTTCCATGAGAGTGAAAATCTTTCTTCTCCCACTAGTCTTCTCTTTCAATCAAAGAATGAAACATTTAAACTATCTCAAGTGTCCTTTGGAGGATTTTAAATGGAGAATGTGTGCATTTTTTTTGTCTGAGAATATTCAGTGGTCTGTTTTCATAAACAGATATGTGCCAAATTCCATATCTTCTGTCCTTTTTATTGGATGCCTTTTAGATAGAGTGCTCTGGAAATGCAGTGGCTGAAATAAGATAATTTTGCACAGAAGAATTTGTCTGATACCACATTCACCCGCTCAAAAGCAATGAAACACCATTTTGACATTGCAGTGAGAGAAAAATCTGTCTTTCAGAGATCTTTGCTTTTGGTTTGTGCAGAAGTGCAGGCAAATAGCAGCCTAGGAATGCAGGGCTCAGTGTGATCCTGCAGAACCTCTGTTTAAACCCAGGACCACATCAGATAAACTTGATCCTGTCTCATTAAAAGGAGAATCTGAAATAGAGATGTACTGCATAAAAAATGGATTTTTTTTAAAGGAGAAATCAGTGCTGTAGATCCCTAACTCATTGCACAAATTTACAGGCAAGATTTTGAGGTTATACTGAGCATTCAAGTCAAGCCTTTGAGAAGTTAAGAGAGGTCAGATCTTGGCAGGGGTGGCAGCTGACATGCAAAGCAACTGTCTAACACTGCCTGCATCCAGCCCTTCTCTCCCTGTGATCCAGGATCAGTTGAAGCAATAGTGGGATTTCCTCTGTGTCCATGTTTTGTGCAGTGGTTCTTGCTCTCTTGATCAATACAGGCACCACTAGCCCTGGGGAGAAATAATTAGAACTAGACTGAAGGCAAAGCCCAGATCAAACAGGTTTGGTAACTGAGGAAATCTGGTGATCTGACCAGGTTTGTGAGGCTCCATTTAATCCTATTGTGTCTCCAGTGCTCTAAGCAGTTTGCCACTGATAATACCAAAAAGAGAGGCAGATAAAACAGTATTAAGAACAGAGGCTGCTAAGGCAGCCAGTACTCCCTCCATCCTTTTACCTGCCCACTACCAGACTTGCATTTCAATATTGCATCCCTGATGCCTCTATACCCAGGTGCAACAGGCTAATAAAGGGCTTTTTAGACGACAAAGCTTTCTGGGTTCCATCAGCTGATTGCCATCTGGGGGAAGGCTGACAAAGGCTTTAAATTTGCCACTGTTTGCCTTTTCCCAGCTGCAGCAGGGAAATGTGGGGAGGCAGGAAGGAAAGGCTCTCTGAAAAAAACACTCTCAGGGCCCTGATCTGTGAATGTCAGGGAGGAGATAAAGATTTTAGAGAATACAATAGGAGGGAGTTTGTCTTTCTGAGCAAGATAACTTATTCTTAGCCTAGGTGATACTTTGCCAGTAGCTGTCACAAAGCAGATACCCCTGGGATCAGGTTGCAGTAAGGATTAGAACTTGAGCACATTTACAACAAGGGCTTGATGATCAATCAACTGTTATGTGTTCAAAAATGAGCTTTACTGTATTTTATACTTCTAATCAGGAAATCCTTAGAATTTGTGCTCTCTGGATTCAAGAGTGGATCAGCTGGGAGGCAGGGAGAGATGCAGTCCTGGGCCTGAACGCTCTCCAGCAGCCTGCTCTAATGTTTTGACAGTATAAGATAATCTGTGTGTTGTTATTTACTTTCAGCAGCCATTTAGAAGGAATGGTCACAACTAAAGTTATAGAAAACCAAGCAGGGAGAGGCTTTGAAGGGTTGTTAAAATCTGTCAGGTTCAGCTGTAAACTTTTTTCTCTCTAATGCCTCACCTCTCTCTGTGCAGTGACTCATGTGGAAAGGCTCAGGCAATTTACTGGAAGTACAATCACTGCCCTCTCATCACCACTGACCGTGTCTGTCTTTCTGTTTCCAGTGTGTGTTCACAGCACAGAGCAACTTCAGGAAATGAAAGCTGACAATAGCTGCAGTTCGGTGCAGAGATGGAGCAGGTTAAAAGGTGAAATAGCTGCATCTCAGTTCCACTCCCTGTTTTTGAAACCAGCAAGACTTTTGTGCCGTAGATCACACAGCAGTTGTTAAGCCTTTCTTTGGAAAGGGGATCTATCAGGGAAGGGGAGGAAAATGAAGGGATGTTGGTTGTTCTTTGGTCATTGTGCGGGCTGGAGAATGAAACAAGCTAGGAAAATATTGATTAGTGTCTGTGAGCACAATGATATCTGTGCACAAGTGGATGAAAACTCCTTGGGCTAATGAGCTACTCAGCAGCCCTGGTCCCTCACTGAAAACAGGGGGCTGGCTCTGCTGTTTAACCTGGGCTATGGAGGGATCCATTATGGAGCTCATTAAGGCCTGGGGCAACACCTGACTGATCATGAAAAGTCCCAGCCTAACCTACTCCTAAGCTCCATGGCCAGGCAATGAGCTGCAGGGTGAGAATACCAGGCTGGATGCAGAAGACTTGGTTCCCTCTTTCTTTTTCTGTTCTCTTCCTACACATGTCTTGGTTCCCTCACCAGCACAAGGATGTTATGATAGTTCTTTTTGTAGTTCACTTGGATCCCTGTGATTTAGAAGTGCTTTATAAGACCCAAACAGCCTTACAGTGGTGTGATGGTGCAGAGAAAACATCTTGATCTCCGTAGGCCATTGCTTTGTGCTCTGGTAAATTCAGAGATTTGGCTAGTGATGTTCATGTATCTTGAGTCAATAATATGATAAATTGCATCTAGCTTTGGCACGAGGGTCTTGAACAGACTGTGGAACTGAAGGGCCAGCAAATTTGGGCATCAGGCTGATTTCTGTCACCCTTTCCTCAGGCAGCAGTGATGCACAATAACTCAGCTGCCAAAAAAAAGTGATACCATCAGCTTCCCATTCTTCAGCCTTCAGGGTAGATCTTTTTTTTCAGAAAATAATCCCTCTCCAGCCTTTCATGTCTGCAGCAGGTACCTGCCACCATGCATGCAAGATCAGGGCTGGGAGGCATGCTTTCCTGTGTGAGCTGGTTCTAGGTGGAGGTGCTGTGAGTTAGAATGGCTTTATAAACCTCTCTTTAGTTGCAATAAAAGAACCATCCCTTTGCTTTCCAGCAGAGACTCTTTTCTAGCTGCAATTTGTGGCTGCCTGGTGCCTCAGAAATTTTCCAGCCAGAACTGAGATCTGCTGCTTCTTTCCTCTTTTTTTCCCCCTCCTCATACTCTTCAGAAAAAGACTGAACATTTGTCCTCCATGTTCCTCTGTCCTGTCAGCAAACACATGTGACTCCTGAGCATTTGAGGAGTTTGACAGCCCAAAGTGTTGAATAAGCAGCCTCTTAGATAAGTACTCACAGACATGAGTAAGAAAGTCGTTGCTGATAAGGTCTGCACTTGCAGCAGGTATTTCTGTGGTAATGTGTTGGGAAAACAGATGCCTTGGGGGACGGGGGAAATTAGAGATGCCATAGATAGAAAGCCAGGGTCACTGAGCTGCACGGTGACACAGCTGCTTACTGTTGGTGGAGAGAAGATGATCTCTGCTGCAGCTCAGCTGTTGTCCATCAGGAGATGCTCCTGGGGGCACAGAAACGGGAACTGTTGGCTAAATGGTTAACAACTGCCCTCCTCCTGCATTTCTTCACCAGAGCTGCCCTCTAGCTGTAAGTATCTAAACCTCCAGCATCAAATTTGGTAGATTTGGTAGGTTTGTGGGTTTTTTTAATAGAGGGATGGTCATGTGAAAAAAAAAAAAATAAACCCAAACCAGGTATCAAGTCATAGAGTGAGTATGGGGCAGATGTAACCTGTGTGACTTTCTCCCTTTTTTTTTGAGCTTTCCTAGAAGTTCTTCTCACTGTATTGACAAGTCCTTGCCCTTTTCCCCATTGCCTTTCCTAACTCAAAGCCGGACCCGGTGTCTGATATTCAGCTGTCCCTTGCTAAGGCTGGCAGGGATGGTGTCGGTGCGATGTCCCCAGGCTGCTGCTCTGCTGATGAGACGTGACTGTGGCTGATGGGGGAGCTGTTTGCTCGGCAGCCCGTGAGGGAATTGCCCGTGTTTGCTGCTGGGTGTGGGGTGGCTGCCAGCGGTGTCAGGGCCACCAAGGAGCGGCTCTGATTATGCATCAGCAGATGCTCCACAGGAGATCCAAGACACTGCCAGAGGGGACCTTGGCCCTGGGAATCCTGGCACAGCTCAACCACGAAGGATTATAAGCCTGACTTTCACCTCATTGATCTGGGGACAAGCCAGAGCATTTCTGAGCTCTGCAGATCCAGCCCAAATGAGGAGAATCAGCAAGAGGTCATGACCTCTGTTGGCTTTGCCTCCTGAGGGACATTTCTCTTTCTCAGGTATCCCTGCTGTAAGCTCTCTGGGCTGCTTTGTCTGCAGATCCTGACTAGAACAGTCCCTATCCCATCCCACAGCAACTGCTCTCTGGAACATTCCAGCTGGCTCTTGTGCAGCACTTGGCCACAGCAAAAATACTGAGCTTGCCTTTGAGGTTGGGCAGTGAAACTGGTGAAATCCTCCAGAGCTGCACCCCCAGCTGCTGCAGCTCCTTCTCCTCCAAAAGCTTTCCAACTCTTCAAAAACACCCCTGGGCAGGAACTCATGTCCATCTGTTCTCTCTCCAGTTTCAAACCCCAGGTCTTGAACTGGAAGGCTGGTTGAAATTTGGAAGAATTCATTTGTTCCCTTTGATCCTCTCAATAACTGCATGAGATACCTCTGTGCAAGTCTGGTGTGCCAGCCCTGATCCTGAGAGTTTAATTGACCATCATAATTATGGGGATTCATTTTTTTCCTGGAGCTTCTCCTTAAGGGACAGATGAGGGTCACAGACTTGGAGGGCATCTCATTCCCCATAAAACTGTGCAAAACAGCTATAAACAGCCAGCCCTGAAGTTTTCCTCCCAGCAAGCTCTGTAGATTCCCAGACCTCTCTTGCTCTGTGGTCCCCTTCACCCTTGGCTGTGTTTTGGCTGGAGGAGGCAGCAGATAAACCCCTGAAGGCTGCAGAGCTGTGGATGTGTCAGGAGGGATCACGCTCTCTCGGTGCAGATGGCAATGGAGTGAGATCAGCCGCTGGCAGGAGCTGGAGGGAACATGTCCAGGAGCCAGGGCATAATCTCTGCCTGATTTTTGTGACATCTCTTTATTTATTTGTACTTGAAATGAGTTTTGCCCTGTTTGTCTGTGGTCCTTGGTGCTCACTTCTGGGAGAACAATGGAATTGTGGGGTGTTTCTGCAGCAGTGGCTATAGATGGAGTTGGTGGCCATGTAAGTACAAAGTATTACCTTTATAAATCATGTAATCACTTTTCCTCCATGAAAAATCATCTGTCTCTATCACCCCTCAAATAAATAGGGATTTCTTTCAAACACTGCTCAGCATTATCAGATGGATGACACAGAGTTCCCAGCGGGCCTGTTGTGCCTGTTTTACTGAAGGGATGGCCATGAGGGCAGAGTTTGTTGAACCCTTGAGTTACATCACGACAACCAGAATTTGAGTCAACCCTCTTGTCCTGGTGGTGACAAATTTACTCCAAGCCAGGCCAGAGGAAGTTTCACCATCCCCAGTTTTCCTGAGTTGCAGTCAAGACTGCTGCCATTTCCAAACCATATTTCTTATTCTTTTTGGAGGGTAAAGGTACCATTTGGCACCACTTTGTGTTCCCATTGAGCCCTTTGCTACAAGAACAGAATGGTTTCCAGTTAGTGCTCTTTATAGTCTGAAAAAAGAATATGAACTTTTTAACAGATTCATAAATGTCAACTTTGTGGCATCCTGTGTTGTGGTTTGCTGCAGCCGCCTCTTCCTCACAAGTCCTCGAAACTATAAATAGAAAGAAGAGTTGGGAATGGCCAATTGGAGCATTAAGAAAAGGCTGGAGCAAAGCTGTGACCTTCAGAGATCTCACCCAAAGGCAAGGAGGGACCAGGGCTGACTTCTTACTATGTCATTTCTCCTCAGTGGAAAGGTCTGGCAAGGCAGGATCATCTTTGCCTTTTGCATCAGAAACGTGGTTTGCCTTATGTCTGAGGAACAAAGGAGTGATTTGGGGGCAGCTGTAATTGCATTTTTGGAACAAGTTCCTGCTCAGATTTAACACTGTGACATTATGCTGCTTATGACGTGTAATTTAAACAAAGTAAAAATAACATATTTCAGCCTGCTGTGGCCTGGTTGAGGAGTCAGAGACATGTTTTGCTCCAAAGAAGAGGCTGGAAAAGAGAAGAGGGTGCAAGGGACAAGTGGACTATTTTGAAAGACAACTAAGAAGGGGGAGAAAAGAAAACAAGAAAGCAGAGCCAAGAGAAAAGCCAGAGGCTATCCATGGGAATAATGGCACTTTGTTCATTCCAAACTTATCATAATTTCTAGACCCTGATGTACTTCGTTCCTTTTGTTAGGAGTCCAGCTGCATTTCTGGTGCATGATGGAGGATCCATGTGTTTTTATGTGTCTCCTTAATCTCTTGCCCTTTTCTGACCCACTACATCACTCTTGGTGTCTGTCTAAGAATCCTGGAGTTGGCAGGACTCAAGCTAAGCAAACTTCCTTCAACCAGTGAAAGGAATCTCTGGCAATATCTGGAGAGTTGAACCTTATCACACTGATATGCCTACGAGGGACCGTCACCTTCTATTAGCCTTCAAAGCAAAAATGCAGTATTTTCCCAGTGCCAAAACCAAGCAAGCCTCAGCCATGTCCTCCTGCCCAGTCACGAGCCCTTGTTCGTGCCAAGTGCCTGCAGATTGGCAGGGAATGGATAATGTGATTGATCTGCCCAGGGAGGGACATCTCAGCAGGGATTTCCTTGGTTGATTTTATTGTCAAATACAGTAGAATTCTTACCCAGCTCCTGGAAAGAAATCTCCCTTTCCACCCCTAACATCAACAGCATCTTTTACCACATGGCCAGCTGAGGACTAGTGCTAATTCACACCTTGCTCTTGGGCAAACACAACTTCAGGTGCCCAGACTACTCAGGGCAGATTTTTATGTGCTGTGGTCTCTCAGGCTGTCCCACAGCAAAGATGATCAGACCTACCAAGCCTGTTGTGTACCCCAAGGCATAGGGACAGAAGGTCTTCAATGGTCTGGGCTGCAGTGACGTGACTGGGTGCTGTGGCTTATGATGGGGATGATATTCCTTCCACTATGAGGACACATGCATAGCTGTCTCCTTGACTGGTGATGGCATGTGGCAGATGGTCCCTGGCTGGATCAGGAGCTTTAGGTGGAGTTGTCTGTGATCACCCACTCTGGTCTCTAGTAAAGACCTCGTTTGGTGATTTCCACTGAAGAAATGTCAATATCATTGAGAATCTGCAGCTTGGTGATGGATGAAAGATTCGTCTGTCGGTGCTTGTACTGCAGGACTTTGTTTTCATTGATGAAAATGTGGAAATAGTCCTGGTCGGAGTAGATTTCAACCTGAAAGAGAGATTGTGTTGGGTACATGTGGCCACATGTCCTCACTGGACCTTGCTTCCTTCATGTCAGTGAGTGCACCCACTTCAAATCCTGTCAGAGTGGACACACACACACACAGACATATACACACACACACACACACACTGCTCATCCCCATTTTGGCCAAGAGGAGGAAATAACTGTGTTTTTCATTTCATGATGACAGAAACTGGTGGTAATGGAAAGCCTAAACTGAAAACAAATGTAGCATCCAGGAATTATTGCTGGAGCTCTGCAGGTCTGTGCCAAATCTGGGTGTAAATCATCAGGGTACAGCAGAAATACTAGCAGGAGACAGAACCAGAGAGGGGATGTTGCTGCATATGGTCCTGGCAGCAAAGCCAGCACTAGATCTATGAGGAGAACCCCAGTGTTGGCTGAGTCACTCCCGTTACACCTGAGGAGACTGGTGGGGTGTCACAGGGTTACCTGGAATGGCTCCTTTGCTTCAAAGGGGAAGGTGGTGTTAATCTCTTCCTTTCCCCACTGGCTGTCAAGGAAGGAGTTGCAGACAATTCTGGAGCTGGAGAAGCGAGGGTTAAAGTGAAGAGCGATTTGGTCTCCAGGATCACTGAGCAAATTAATTTCAAACCTGAGACAGTGAGATAAAGAAGTGATGGAGAGCTGTGGAGTGATGCTGCTGGCTGCCAGGAGCCAGGAGAGCTGTGAGCAGAGTGTGTCCTTACATGCTTGAACTGGAACTGGTCTCACCCTTGACCACGATGCTCCATCCAGGGCAGATTCCCTCCGGGTAGAGGGCCTCGAACTGCAGACAAGGAGGTGCTGGTGAAGCACGTCAAGGAGGCAGAGGTGCACTGCCCCACTCATTCCTTACACTTCTTTCTCACCCTCTCATCCTCTTATTTCTCCCCCCTTCCCACCCAGGCACACTTTACCCCTGCATTTTCCTCACTCCTAAATAATCTCAGAGGCTCTAGATTGTTAAGAAATCAAGTTGCTATGACATCCAGTCGATGAGGTGGGATTTGCTGTCCCCAAGGTCTTTTGTAAAGAGCTGGATGGGATCAGGGAGCAAAAATTAAAGAAGAACCTGAATGCCTTCTTTGTTGTCGGGACACAAAGACTCTCTGCTCCTCTCTGTGCCTGAGCAACACAAAATCTGAAGCAGAAAACTTCATGATGCTTTGAAGCAGAGTGTAAAGTAGCATCCAGCTTGAGCTCCTCCAGAATTACATCGTTGACTCTTCCCACAACTTCTGCCTGATCCCCCCTTCCACCTGCTCTCCCCATCTCCAAGGTTAAACTTGCATAAAATGAGCTGGAAAATGTTCTTTTTTGCATAATTCATAGTTTTGTTAAATAACTCATTTTAATAAGAAGTGCTTGCCATTTCACCCCACCTTTTTTTAGCACGCTAATGATCTGGCATTTCTGAGCATCCCCCTCTCCCAAAATTACTGCTCACACTGAGAAAATTTCTCCAGCCTTGGCGTCACCACTGCCAGTTGTGTGCCTGTCTCTCCCTCCTTATAGCTCAGGACTTTCACTCCCCTGTTTCTTTGTCTGCCGTAATATCCTGTTTCCAATGCATTTTTGGGATATGCATGCTTTTGGGCAGGAGCTGAGACAAACTCATGCCTGGTTACTTTTGAAGGGCAGCTTTGGAAACCCACGCATGGTCACTCCAGGGCTCTGACCACAGCAGTGTTTGTTCTGTGAGACACAGAGAGCTGATGGAGGTGACTGAGTTCTGACTTCAAACAGTGAGTGGTGGTGGCAGTGGCACCCCAGGTTCACCTTGCCTTGACCCTTAGCTTGTCATCATTCCAACAGCCCCAGCAAAAGACACACCACATCCACAGGAAACAGCTGTTCCCTCTTTGCTGCCAGCCATCCCAGCAGGGATGGATGGTAGGCAGTGCACAGGTCTATTCTGCTAAAGCATTGGTTGTGTTTTGATCTCAGCTAAAACCCTCCAAGTCAGAATTGCTGCCATTAGGGCAGCATTACCCCAGACCAGCCCTAGTATAACCAAGATGAAAATCCATCCTATTGCCCTTTACTGAATGCCATGAAGCTCAGTTTTGCACTATACAGGATCAGACTGACATAGAGTATCACTATCTGACAGTGTATCACTCCTATATCCTTCAGGATTTCTACCTTTCCTGTCCTTCCCTGTGCTGCTTTCCTCCACCACTACCTAACCCTTGCCATCGCCCCTGACCCAGACCAGGCTGTGCCACATCCTGTCCCCAGCACTTACCCGCAGTGCCATCCCGCTCACCGGCCCCGCACCAAAGCCCCACCCGAGTGCACGGTCAGGGGGGTCTTTATAGACAGGAGCCCACGTGTGCAGGGGTTGGTCTCACCAGTGGGCTGAGGGCTCTGGGCAGAGCAAGCTGGATCAGCCTCAGCTGGGAGATGGGGAGCAGCAAATCCTGCTGACGCCCGGCAGGGTCAGCCCGTTCATGCGTGCGGGGCTAATCCAGCCCGGCTGCTGCCCACGGTCCTGAGCTGTGACGTGATGGAGCTGCTGTGCAACAGTGATGGGGCAGCCAGGCTTTCAGGCTGTGATCCAGGGGACAGATGTGTTTAAGGCATGAAGGAAGGATGGGGACTCCCAAAGCTGAGGGAGATGCCAGGAGTCACATCCACTGCAAGGTCCAGAGGGAAGGGAGGTGGCAGAGGAGAAATAGTGGGTCCAATAGGGACTCAGATTCACCTTGATTATCAGAGAGGTCTTTTTCTCTCTGCTTTACTTTTTTTTCACTCTTTGTGGGTCACAGCCTGGCCTGAAACGAGCTGATACCGGCCCTGTCACAGCCGCTTTTCCACCTCGTGGTGCCCTGGGGCCAGCGAGGCTCGGGATGCTGCTGTGCTGAGCTCAGCATGCCCCGGTTCCGCCTTTCCCTTCCCTGCTGGGGACAATACAGGGATTTAGGAGCAGGGTGAGTGAGCCTTTGTCCGGTATTTCCTGTCATGGACAGGCACCCAGAAATGAGCAGTGATGAAATGAATTTCAGTGGTCAGGGTTTTACACTGACAGTCAGCATGTGCTACTATGAAGCTAAGCTGGGTAAGGGAGGGATGGTTGTGCATTCCCCTCTCTTCACAGAGTATCTTCAAGACATTAAATGCTGTCCTCATCCCTACATGCACGAGAGGCTGTGATGTTCCCTGGCTGGTCCTACAGGAATCCATGGCTTTCGTGGTTAAAACCTCCTTACTGTATAGGCCACAGTGCTGATGTTATTAAATATGTTTGTTTTATTTCCGGCAGATAAGCAGAATGATAACGACTATCCCAGGCTCTGGTGCCCTTGGCAGACTACTGAAAACACAATTCAGAGGACATAGAAGCCAACAGCCTCTCTTGGGGCTGAAAAAGCCAAGACCCAGGCTGGAATTTGTTCATTTGGACTCTTATAAAACCAAACCTCGTGAAACTGAGCTCTGCCTTGGTCTCCTTGCTCAGCTCCCAGCTCTTCAGGCACTGTGCTGGGGAGCACTGGAGCTGAGCTCTGTGCTACAGATGGCAGCATTGGGACGTGCAAGAGAGCTGCAAACCAGCAGCAGAGGTATTGGAGGGACAGGGACATCCCACCCCATCCCTCCTGGGGCTGCTGTAGGATGATGGCATTGGCCTCTCCCATCTGTCCAGCTGCATTGCTCCCCTGCTTGTGGCCTGAACCCACCAGATCATCCCTCCCTGCTTGTTTCCTGCCTGCCAGGCAAGGGACTGCAGGGAGAAGGGGCTGCTTTTGGGATACCCACCATGATGGTGGGCACAATGAGGCAGTGCTGCTCCCACCAGATCAAATAAGAGGCTGCAATTTTCCCAACGCACACCTCTGTGCAAGGCTTCTCCAGACTTGCTTATCTGCCATTTAGCAGTATTATACCTCCTCTGCAGTCATTTCACCTTCTTGAGGGAATTCCTAGAACTCCCCTGTGCAAACAGGAGTCAGCCCTCTGCTCCAGCCATGCTGCCTCAGGAACATCTTACCCCTGAAAGGGTTCAGGATGTTGATTTGCTGACTTTCCCCCATTTCCCCCCAGTATCTCCCTGCTCCTGTTTGCCCTCCCCAGAACTTCTGCCTACAAGCAGGATCCAGAGACCGGCCATCTCAGTGCTGTGCCAGGACTGGATGGTGCAGATGCTGCTCCAGGATTAGTGCTGGAGAAAAACCAACTGTTTGTGGATGGATACAATCCTTTTGAGTTAAACCTTTGTGCCACAGACTGGTATCTCTTTATTTCTGCAATCTCACCCTGCTGTGCTTTATGGAACCGGCCAGGAGGGGGCTGAAGAATGCAGGCAAATCCCTGAGATAAATTGTAATATGGGTCTAACTCTAACTCTCCTCTAACTCTAGAAATGCCTGGTGCAACACTTGCTGCCTGCACCTCTCATCCCTGCTGTAAGGAGACTCCAGGCTCTCCCAGAATGCATGGAAGGAGTCCCTTGCCGCTGCTCAGCCTAAGCATTGCCAGTCAGCTCGGAAAGAAAACATCACACCCTGCAAGGTGGCAAGAGAAACAGGGGAAGGTGACACCCCGGCACACGCTGCTGGGTGCTGGCCGAGCCTCCTGTGCCTCACCAGTGTCAGCTCTGCTAACGAGAGCAGCCTCAGCACTGGCGGCTTCTGGGAGCAATGCGTTTGTCAGATTTTCCATTCTTTGTCTGCCTCTTAGCATGCCCCATCTTCCTCTCAAGAAGACCTTGGTGCTGTGGACGGGAAGGGCATGTTCTCTCTCTCAGCAGCTGTCTGGGGAGCTGCTGGATATGGAATTCTGCTTTTACTCTTGTTGGCTGGTGAGAAAAGGAGCCTGGTTCTGTCCCAGGCAGTGCCGTGAACACAAATCATGGCAAGCGAAATCTCTGCCTCTCATTGCACTCTTCTCCCGTGCTGGTGAAAAGGGGAAGGTGATCCCACCCCTTGCTGGGGCCATGAACCCACACAAGTGCAACTGAGGCCAAGCCTGGAGCTGCTGTTATCCCCGGCACAGCTCCTGCTCACTGCTCAGGACTTCCCTTCTGTTGCTTTGAGGAATGGGGATGAAAGGCAAGGCAGTGGAAACACAAAGCATGCCTGGTTTATTTTATTTATGACTAGCCTCTGCTTAAAAGGAAACCAGCATTATCAGCCACTGCACTGCCAGGTCAGATGAGTAAATGAAAGAGGAGGGTTTCGTTTATGATCTGGAGCTTGAGTTTGCTCTTATATGGGCATCCTACCAGGCATTGCCTGCTGCCACCTTGTTGCTGCTGTGTCAGGGGATGGCCAGGCACAGCCAGAAGCTGAGCCAGGGTCCTCTGGAGGTGAAAGGCCTCAGGCAAAGAGCAGCTGAGCTCTGGTTGTACCTACCCTTACCTCCTTGGCTCAGGGCACATCCCTGTAGCCAGCACATCCCAGCCGGTCTGTACTCATATCTTCTGTGCCGTTATCCAGCCAGGCTTTGTGAACAATGAGTCCATCATTTACTGCCCAGTTCCCCAGGGAGAAGGCAGTAAAACTAAGTTAAAGTAGGTCCCATTGCCTTCATCAGTGATTTCAGCTGGAAAGGAGTGGTGGGTTTGGGCTGTAGCTGGTGCTGGTCCTCACCCATCGCTCCTGCTCTGTGAGGTGCAGGCAGGAGGTAAACACATGACCTGGCACGAGCTGTTGTTTATTGCCTGGGGATTCTCGAGCCAATATTTAATCATCCATAAATAATTGCCCTGTTGTATATGCAGGGACCTGATTCATCCTGCTCCTCGATGATACCTCCCAAACTCCCCAGGGAGACATCTGTCTCCCTCTTCCTGGTGATTGATGGGGGGAAGGAGAAGAGCTGGCGCTTGGCCCTGTCGTGCTCCTCAGAGTCGGTGTGTGGGTGTACTGTGTGTCCTTCCATGGTGGTCTCTGGCTCAGAGCTACAGCAATGACAGATCCTCAAGGGGAGGGGGGTTATGTGGGAACTCTCCCTGCTCACTTTTTGGTTGAATCCCTGGTTCCTGGGGAATGGCATCAGCCTCGCTGAAGCCCCCTGCATCCCCCATCACTAACTCTTGCCAATTAAGAAGTGTTTCCCAGTGGCTTCCCAAGTGAGGTTTGTCTCTGGGAGCCATGTTTCCTCAGTTGGAGCAGCTTTTATCCTATGTTGGATGATTTATTGTCCCAGAACAGAAGGGAGGAGGAGGCACAGCACTAGAGGGGTGATGCCCTCTGCTCCTGTGCTCGGCTGTGCGCACGAGTAACCACAGCACAATCACCTCTAACTGGTGCTCCCCCCTGCAAGCTTTGTGCCAGTTCCTTGGCCAGGCAGTGCACGTGGCAACAGGCCTGAGCATGGCACAGGTGGGCCACGCTCCACGTATCAAAGCCTGGATTCCTGCCCCGGGGAGCAGCGCGTGGGTTGGAGCCGCAGTCGTGCGCCTGCAGGTGGGTTTGGAGAGCATTCAGAGGAGAGGGAAGCCTGGAGCTGTGGGGAGAGGGAGGGAGGCAACCTGTGAGGTTTTGGGGGTGTTCTGGGGTTCAGGGAGCAGCCAATCACTGGTGGGTCTTACGTGCTGGAGCCCTTCTGGCTATTGGTAGGTTTCATGAGGACTGTTCAGGTCTGGGGAAGGTAAGAATTTGTGTAGCCCTGCTTTTCCACCATTTTCTATTGAAATTTATTAACATAAAGAGTCATAGTCAGGTGATGGACTCATACAAACCTTTCCATTCCCATGTTTGATATCTCCATCACCCCTGAAAACAGTTGTCCTACAGACTGGGTCCTAGAGGAGGTCCATTTTGGGGTCAGATGGTGACTGGCACCAAAGGAGGCACAAAAAACTCGAAAGAGAAGAAAACAATGGGATCATCAGCGTCACAAACCTTTCAGCCTCTTCCAGTCAGTTGCTCAGCCCAGCTCTGGGTGACCTTTCCCAGGCACACAAAAGTGCAAATAATACCCGGGAGGAAAATGTGCCAAGCCCAGAGACAGCACAGCCCCTTCCCAGCAGGCAGCCAGCCTGGGAAGCTCTGCCCAGGAGCCACCATCCATCAGGGTGGCAAGATGTGCCAGAGATGGTGCTGCCCCCAACCAGGATGAGCAGTTTTTCCTCCAGGCAGATCAGTGGTGGGTAGCACTGGGACACAATAGATTGGCATCGTGCCGGCCTCCTGGAGCTGCTGATGGAAGTGTGAACACACCAAGGAGACCACCAGGGAGCTTAGAGAGGTTTTAGAGGTATTTGTGGAGGAGGAAATCTGTGTTCGGTCAAGGAAAAGGGTTTAGGGACTGAGAGACTTGCAGGTCTGGGATCGAGAGCATGTCCTTCCTCTGTCTCTGAGCATTTCACCCACCCCTTGCACCATCACTGTTTTCTTCTCTTGGTTGTGTTTCACTGAAGCCACCAGACTGTCATCTGCCCCGACACATCAGGGACATGGAAGGATAGTGACATTTGCAGAGGGTACATAGGGTTCACTCCCCATCCCAGCCTCTGGGATAAGGTGATAACACATGGGAAGTGAGCAGTGGGAAGGGCATTTTCAGCCTGGCAGGGCCTGACATGCATCCAAAAGGTACCAGTAGCAGCAAGACCTCACACATATCCACCTCAGGCCACCAAGTCAACAAACTCTTGAGCTTGGAGAACTGGTCACCTCCACATGGGCTCTGACCTTTGCTGCTAGTGTCTGAGGAGAAGTGCTGGGTCTTGAAAGAATCTACAAGAGGCAGCTGGGGAGGAGGATGCAGCTTTTTGCTATTTCAGAGAGCAGGGAGGAAGAGGAAGGGCTGCTAACAAAGACTGAAACTAGAAAATAGACGACAATGACAAAAAACCTCCTCCCATTTAGGGAACCAAATGCATTTGTTTCCTGATGTGACCAGGATAGCTCAAACCGAGAGACACAGGTTCAAGTTACTGAGTGGCAGCTCCTCGGCTCCCAGGGCGAGGGTGGACCTGTTTCAGTTGGAAAGGACCAAACACCCTACCAGCCCCCTCGGCCCCTGACCTGCCCAGGGGCTGGGAGGTGCCTTTGCCCAAATGCTTTTCTCCTTTGCCTGATTCCCCTCCATCCTCTTCCCCAGTCACTGTACAGGAACAGCTGCCTTGCAGTCACACCCCAGAGCCAGGGGCTGCACTGGGGGAAGCCAAGGAGGTGTCAGCCAATGGAACCGTCATTTTTTTGAGATTTTGGGGCACACAGTAGTGCTGAGGAATGAAGAAGGGGAAGTGTAGCCTCCCCTACAGCCATCTTCACCGCTGACCATCCTGCTGCTGGCTCCTCTGGAGCTGGAGTGGCCACAAGCCGAGCTCCCTCTCATGAGCCCTGCTCCTCTCTGCCCCTTCCCGCAGTGAGACTCCCTGACCCCTCTCCAGCTCCGCATTCACAGACAGTAAAATTGTTCTTCTTGAGACAAACAAACACAGTCCCTGCCCCAGGGAGCCTGTGGTCAAGGCGAGGAGATGCCATGCTATTTGGTTTCTTCTCTATTTTCATTTTGGCTTTTAGAGTTGCAGATGGGCTCCAGCCACAAAGTCTGGAGGCAGGTCCAGCTTCCAGCAACTCCTGACTTGGGTGGAGGCTGAATCCAGGCTGCTGATTCAGTGCCTCTCTATTTCTGGTTCTGGGTTTATATATAATTTGATTCTATACAGTTATGGATAGAAGTAAGCAGAGCGTGAGAATTTCAGCAGGGAGGTGAAGGGATGCTTTATGAATGAAACATTTGTTAGTGCAAGGTTTCAGCAAGAGGAAAGGATACCAACTGGAAGGAAAAGCAGGGTGTGTGGGAATGCCACAGGCCCTGCAAAGGGTTTAATCCACAGAAGACTCAACCCAGACCCATCCACACCTTGGCTGCAGCATTCCTGCTCATAGAGCAGCTCTGGGAATTGGGGCTGAAGTCTCATCTGCACCTCAGCAGCAGCTCAGGAGAAGCCAAGCTACACTCAGGCCCTGAGGACAGAGCTGCAACTCCAGAATGTGCTGTATCCACCTTCCCTGCTCCTGCCATGGTGGATGGTGGGTTTCCAACCCTTCAGGGATGTGGAGCAGGCTCAGAAGAGATGCCTTCTGCTGCAGTGAGGGGCAAAACTCCCACTGATGGAAAAGGAGAGGGACTGCAGGGTTTTGGCCTCCATCTTCAAGAGAGATCTGTGGTAGCTCTGACCTGCCTCAGCACTTCATCAATCCTATTTTGTACTTGATGTGTGGATCACAGCCTGGGGAGATGTTATCTGACCATGAGTCTGCTCCTCACATCCCCTGCTACTTCTCCTCCTCCTCCTCGAGATCTGGCTGATGGGAGAAATTATCTTATTTTCTGGAGCTTTTACCAAACTGCAAGGGGTTTTCCAAAACATCTGGAACAGCTCATGGAGCTGGAGTGGAGTGTAACGCTAAGAGTGGAAATAGGGTCATGGAAACAGAGGCACCCTGTTAGATTAATGCTTGAGAGCAACACTTGGGAAAGGCTGAGTTCAAATCCTCACTCCACTCACCAAGGAAAACAGTTGGAAAAAACCCAGTGAGACTCTTTCCATACCATCACATGCCTCTGGGTCCTGCTCCTCAGGGACCATGCCTGGAGGAGGATCTGTCAGTGCCCACCAGTGCCCAACACCTTAGCACAGGACGTGCCACTGTCCAGTGTGGGTGTTTTGGTCTCCCAGACCCAAACCCTGCTATATCCAGGCTGGGAGGAGGCCTGGAAAGAAGTCAGTATTTTGGAAAGGGCAATAAGGCCCCTTGGGTTATTTGGAGGCTGCCAGCTTGGCATCCACCACTGCTGAAATACTGAGATGGCTTTGAATACAAAGTAACATGTTGTTAATTACAGGAGGGGTGTAACTGATGCCAATCCCAGAAAATGATCAAAATAGATCTCTGCTAACTTTTCATTTCTACAGGGCTAGGATTTGGACTGATAGAGAGGATCTTGCCAATGCAAGTCTTGGTTGTGTGGTTTGACTTGGTGTCTGGCTATGGTACAAATAGAGCTGGAGTGGAGTCTACTGCTTAGATAGATTGATAAATGCTAACGATACAAACCCATCACGGCTCACCTGAGAGGAGGACAAAGGGGGCTGGGAGATGCAGCTGCCCTGGGGAAGTGTGGTTCACTGTGGGGTTGCAAAGTGATTGGTTCTTGAGCCTCCCCGGTTTTACCTGTTTGGTGAAAAAAATAAAACCCTTCCGGTAACATTTTTAGAGAGTTGTTACAGAATATGCTGGATCACTCAGCTTGGGGCAAGCCAAAACCAACTCTTTTAGTACAACCACAAAGAGAGTCTAGGAAGAAGAAGGGAAGGTGGGAATTACAGGCTGGAATATCCCTTCTGTCCTGGAAAGCAAAACATGTGAAAGCCGTGGCAGAACCATGACTTTTAGCCTTATTTTAGTGGCACAAGCTCTAAAAATATTTCTGTGGTCCTTCAGAGGTAATCCAGGCTCCCAGGGTCTGTCCTTAGATTTGTGGTTGCAAAGTCCTGCAGTAAGTCTGACTGTGCCCCTGTCAGCTGTGGGGGCAGTCACCATCCTTGGATGAGGTGGGGTGAGGATGGAGGGTTTATTTGCTGTGGCTGTGGCAGTGGGGGGAGAGCAGGGAGGGCAAAGTCCCCAGCTCTGGTGTCCCCTTGCCAAGAAAAGGGTGGCACATTGGGAGTGTCCAGGAAAAGAACTCCAGAAGTGATTCAGGGACTGAAAACGTTGCTTATTCAGAGAGGGTGGGGAAGCTCAGTTTATTTTTTATTACTTTTTGTTATTTATTTTAGCACTATATATTGAAAAGTTTTGACTGGTGCATTATGTGATCCCTAAACATTAGCGTTGAGATGGGAGAGGCCATCAGGCCAACAGGAAAAACAGGATAAGATAAATGAATGGATACCAAAGAGTATAACTTTGGGCTGGAATAAACACTGAGATCATCTGAAATATTTAACTGGAGACTGGGACACCCCATCCCCCTGCACTGACTGCCATGAAATCCTTAACTTCAGCAGAGAGTATTTGGGAGCGAGGGTGAGGGACTCTTGCATGCTGTGGCGGGTGCCTCCACCTGTCAGCCCACAGCAGGCTGCGGGATTTAAACCTAGATTGAAACCCTGATGGCCTCAGGCTTTCCCATCCAGGCAAGAAAACAAGCTGTGAAAAAAGTAAACATGTCACTGAAGTATTTTCCTTTCAGATGGGTTGATCTTTCTGAGCTCACAGAAAGGACACAAGGAAGCTGCTGTCAGACATGAGGACACCAGCCTTGACTTCACAAATATTTGAATAATATTTACTGAACTTTATATGTTATTCCACAATAACTTCTTTTTTTAAAAGAGTGGAAAAGAAAAGGTTTCACTGGACTCTGTCAGATGTGATTCCCTCAGGTAACCTCACTGCTCACTCCACTCTCATCAGCCACTGTCACCACTGACTGCACTCACCCCAGCATCCCTGGGATCCTTGTGGGATCAAAAGCTCAAACAGGGGTGCTGACCCAAGCATACCACTCACAGAATACCATGCCTGGCACAGCACCAGGAGAGCCCATCCCATCTCCATCACACCCTGCAGATCAATATGCAATGGTGCCATAGGGATCGGTGCCATCCACCCCATCCCTTGGTTAGTGCACAGATGGCACATTGTTTATGAAGGACCTCCCTAAAATGCCTTTGCTGTTGAGCTCTCTCTTTAGCTTCCTGTATTTGAACCCCTTATCACAGCCTTGCCGCTGGAATATGTGCTGGGGATGGCCCGTTTTATGGGTTGATACGGTTTTATTGGAGCCAGACTTATTGATGGATGTCTGAAATGAAGTGGTGGGGACCCTGCATCTGGGCTGGGGGAGAGTGGTCTAGGCAGCTCCAATTTCCACTAAACTTAGTGGTCTGGACACGGGTTTTAAGTAAAATCCAGGCAGTTTTGAGTCCAGCTCAGGCACACCTGGGAAGGTCCATGTCAGACAGCTCCAAGAGCAGCTGCAGTCTGTACCAAGGAATTGGGTTTCATTGAAATATTTATTTCCACCCCCTGCAAGTGGAATCAGCCACAGGGATGTGGTGTCTGCAGCACCCTGCTCACACCTCAACCCCATAACACAGCTCAGGACCCCCTCAGCATGGCGAGGGCTCCCCACTGCACCCCACCAGGCCATCCCACCTGAGGATGGAGGAGTTTGCAACCTCTTCTGCCTCAGTTTCCCTCTCCACTTCACACACCTCCATGACAGCCTTTCCTCCCACATGGGCCAAGTTCTTCTCTTGGCAGTAGTTTGCATTTTAGTTTTTTCTTTTCCTTAGCATCAGATTAGAAATAAATTAAACTGGCCAGTAATGACTTTCCCAGGTGCTGACTCCTTCTGCTCTTCAGCTCCGAGTACGCCTTTGTGTGTGTGTGTGTGTACAAGCGACAAACAATGATTAAAGGGCTTTATTAGTCCCATGACTAAGCTATAATAGGAAAAACCTGTGTCCTTCCTGCCAGTGACCAGCATGAGGGGAACAACTGATGATGAATACTCTGCCCCAGCTTCCCTCTCTGGCACAGAAGATGATGCTGTGGCCACATTAGAGGGGTTTTCTGATCTCTTTTACCCCAATAAATGCCCAGGAAACTTAATGTCAGACATGAATATGGTTGTGTGTGGTCTCTTCTGAAGTATTTGTGGTCCCATGTGTCTGCTCCCAGCAGGAGTGGCTGTTTCTGGGTGCTTTAGAGGGCTTTCACTTCAATGTGCCAATGGTTTAGCCTGCCTCTGCTGATGAGGATGGCGATGTCCATCCAAGGGACACGGGGCAGTTATGAGGCCACAGTTCTTGGGAAAGGATTTATCTGTAGGACTTGAACCAATCTTCCCCTAAATCCGTGCTGTGACCTGAGCTATGGAGAGGACCTGCACAAACACCCACAAAGCATTTCCAGGGAGCATGGTCTTCCTGATTTATCCATCAGTCTAATAGAAGAATTACCTTTTTTAAACTTCATCTTGCTCTTATCCAAACAAACACACCAGAATCCTTGCAGAATATGTCTTCTAGGATGGCAGATACCAGGACACTTCCCTGGCTGCTGGCTGAATTGAAAGGCATAAACAAGTATCTCCAGAAGAGATGCTGTTGGACACTGTCTGGCTGTGGCTGTGCTGTCAGCATCCCCTGCTCCCTGGGGTGTGTGACTGTCCTGCATTTGGCCCCATGGAAATGAATTAGGAACTTCTGGGACCTGGGATGCGCTGTGAGACCAACATGCCACAAAAACAAAGCAGCCCAAAGTTACTGTTGCTGTCTCTGTAAAAAGGGACTAATTTTTCAAAGTGTTCTGGGCCAACAGATACAAACTGTGGCCAGCCACGCAGCCTGCCCTGTGGATGTAAACCTGTCAAAGGTCCAAGTGATGGGCAAAGGGCTGATTTTTACATTTTGGTTGAGATCTCTTCAGAGCACAGAGCTTTAAGCTGGTCACTCATCCCAGCCACAGCACATGTCTCAGCAGAGTGATGCTCTGCACTCCTGCCACACTGCAGCTGGCCAGAGGATGGGGCAGAGGAAAACTCAGGGAGCAACAGAAGTATTGCAGTAAAGACAGAAAACAGAGCAAGATATTTTCTTTCCTCTCCCATACCTCCAGTTCCTGGGCATCCCTTCAGAAACTTCATCAATGTCAGAGGAGGCAGGAGCCAAACAGTGGGAGTGGGACGCCCTTTTCCCTGGACCTGCCATCACTAAACCACACTGAGCTTGCAATGCTTCCTGCAAATGCCCCCCTGAGCCAGCCAGCACATCCCGCCCTCCTGCAGAACCCGGCATTGCCATCCCTGCTCGCATACAAAGGAGGTTGCATCATAACTGCTTTTTAAACTTCAAGGCTTTTGAAGTCAAAGCCAAAGTTTGTTTTTACGCCTGACTCAAGCCAAGTCCCTTGTTCTGGTGTTTACGAGAGTCTCTCTGGTTAGCAGGAGCTCACCTCACCTTTATAACAGTGGGGTTATCTCAGCAATGTTTGTCCAGACGGGAAAGAATTTGGGCTCTTGAAGGATTGAAAACCAACGTCATGAGAGACACCAAGCAACAGCTCTACTGGAAGATTTCCAGCTCTCTTTTCAGCTGTGACTGAGATTATCAGTATTCCCTAGGGCGGAAGACACTGATTTTGAAGATAGACATCCTTTAGGAACAACAGGGAGAACCTCAAAAACAGGGCCTTGTAGTCCACAGGGTAAGGATGGAGTCAGCTGTGCTATCGCTCACCACACATCTGTGCTGCAGGAAAAGATGCACTAAACTGGACGGAAGGAACCCCCAGCATCTCCAGAAGCAATGGGTTTGAGCAGGGAGTGACTGTTCCTCCACTTCTGGGCTCTTTTCGGAATTGCACAGCTACCATGAGAGCTCTGGCCATGGCACCTTGCTCTCTGGCAGGAGCAGGGCATCCCCAGGAGACCCATATGCTCTCTGCTGAATATTTGCAGGGCAGCAGTTTACAGACACCACCCTGGCTTTTCACAGCATCCCAGTTTCCTCCAAAATCAACCAGTCAGGCCGTCTGCTTGGCATGTACATCCCCACTGAAGGGCCGAGGCTAAGCTGGCAGCAGCGGCAACCACCACCCCCCCGCGCCAGCGGGCGAGCAGGGAATGGGCCGAGTAACCTCAACACAAATACCTCACCCCGGGCATGGAGCAAAGGAGGCGTTCCGGGGAAATCTGGGCCGGCAGATGAAAGCTGAGTGGTTAATGCAGCGCCTTCTCCGCGCCGACTTTCCAGTCGCGGCTTGCACGGGCTCCCTTGCGGACATCTGGCAGATGAGCCGAGCGAGGAATGTAATGGGTTGTGCAGATGGGAGGAGGTGCCGCGCTCAGGTTGCAGCCGTGGGGCAGGGAGTCAGTGTTTTGTTTATAAACACAGGCGGAATGATTAAGATAAGAAGGGGATGGTAATTAAATTAAATTAAGGCTCTGGAAGTCGTTAGATGAGCCTGCAAACGCCGCAAGTCTCTTGAATTCCTAGGTCTGCAAAACAGGGGCTCACTGTGATGGAGCATCGGAGAGTGACGGGTGGGACCAGGAGGTTCTTTCATCAGCTCAGTGGGGAAGAGATGGACACAGTTACATCCAAACACAGGAAACAGGAGGGAGTCAGGTAGAAGGGAAGAATCAGAGCACTCGGGGAGGAAGGGAAAGTCCACAAACTTTCTCCCCATTCCCCTGGGAACAGCATTCCCAGAGCCTGGATGGGGAACCGAGGCATGATGAGATGAAGGGACAAGGTTCCCACCACGATTTTAGTACAGATGGTGAAATGAGGAGTGTTATGCAGAAGTCAGTTGGGTTGTAGATGACCCTTCACATCCAGAGCATCTCTGCAGATGCTTGAGAACGTACCTCTTGGCAACAGGGGGGAGCAGCTGAGTGGGGAGGGCAGATCAGAAAAGGCAGCCCTGACCCAAACTGTCTGGGAGGCATTTCTTGGCCAAGGGGGTGGCAAAGCTTGTCACCCACTGACTAGGGCATGGGACAAGTTTGGAAAAAAACGGGTTAGGAAGTTTGACAGCTGATGTGCAGGTTTCAGATGTGTTTATGTATCCAGCATGGAGGCTGCAGTTGTACCTGTGCCAACTCAGAGAAAATGGTGGCGACAAAGCCCAGAGAAGACAAATCCACCTCCACCAGGGCTTTGTGACTCCTCTTCCCAGGGCTGCCAGTTTACAGTGAGATCCTGTGCCTGTTTATTTTTCTTTCCTGCTTGCAGTGGCCCTGATACACCTCCAAGCCTTAACTGCTTTCCCTGCTGCACAGATGAGGTAAATTGGTCCTAGGAGCTTTCATACCTCTTTGGGAAGAGGGAATGGGCTGAGGAGGTCCAGATGCTGCAGGGCAGGCGGGGTGGGGGGCTGGAGCAGCCAGCGCTCAGGAGAAGAATGTTTCATCAACTGCCCGTGACCCAAAGACTTAACTCTGCTGCTGTCCCAGCCTGGGAACCTGGCCCCAGAGCACACCATGAAAAGACATGTGCTTTTTAGCTTAGGAAGTCTTCAGCCTGGTCTCCTGGTGCCAGCCCTTTGCAAAGGGCTATTAGACAGCATGGAGGAAATACCAACAGCCTTTGCAGCAGTAATCATGGCCAGGATGATGAATGCAAATAAAACCCCCCTTGAGTGGATCCTTGGAGAAGGGGAGAGACCCTTTTCCCACCAGGGTGGTGATTGATCAAGGCTGGGCTGAGGGAAGGGTCTTTCTCACGCAGGTGTAAAGTGAGAGCAGGTAACTAATTGGTGGCTGCATGTTTCTAATTAGGGAAGTAAGGAACCATGAAAGCTCTCAGGCAGAGCACCCTGCTGATAGCCCTCGAGCCAGAGCTAAGTACACTCGCTAATCTCAGCCCAAAACCCTGGGAAACCAGCATTTTCAGAGCCTGGCTGGGCACCGGGAGCAGCAGGAAGGTGACAGCTTGGTGTGGTGCTGATAGAGGAGGAACCATTCCGGTGAAGAGGCTGGAGCAGCTAGAGGGACGCGTAACAGGTTTTTAGGGATGGGGCTGTTGCTGCACCCCCGTTGGCATGGGTAGGTACATTCCCCAGGGCAGCCAACGTGCTCCCAAAGTGAGTTCATTGCTTTATACGGACAAATTCTCTCCTCTTTGCCCGACAGCCCCCACAAAGCCTTTTTCCTTCCCTTGGGGCCATAGGGAGCAGGCTGGCAGTGGGAAGGGAGCTGTGGGCCCTGCAGAGCCCCGGGCTCGAGGCCAGCATTCCTGCCGCTGCTCTGCAAACAGCCCGCGTTTGTTCAGGCTGCAGCAGCGGCGAGGCACAAGCGTGCCAGGGCTTAAGGCTCTACCGCCGAGGGCTGAGTTTGGCTCCTGGCACGGGCTGAGGGTGCTCAGTGGGAGCTCAGCGTTCCCTGAGGAGGTGGAGGCACAGATCCATGGCTCCAGGTGTGTGCTGAGCTGCAACCATTGGTTCCTGTCACCCTTTCCTGGTCAGTGGGACGCCCCGAAGAAGATTCCACCCACGCAGTTCTGTCTGGCTGCAGTTCCAGGGGCAGGCTGAGCTCCCCATGTAGGTGCCCTGAGTTCCCCGAGGGAGAAGCCAATTCTCCAACCACTGTCTGAGGCTTTGGGGGGAGTATGTGCCGGCTTTCGTCCTGCTGATCTCCCCAATTAGTCTCCCATCTCCTTTTTCTTCTCTTCAAAGCACTAAGCGTCATTAATCTGTTTGGGGGATTAATGCCAGGCTGAGCTGGGGAGGACGGTGCCTCCCTGGCCCTCTCACACACACAGCCATGCACACTAATAGTTTTTGCTACCCTGTCACAGCTGTTAAGGCTACAAAAGCCCCGAGTAATGTGATCTCCTTGGGCCGTTGTCCACCAAGACCCAGGCACCCCAGGCCTTTCTGAAGGCAGGAATGTGGCTGAGTATGACCAAGTTTGTCCCAGCAAAGGGGACTTCTCCCTGCTAGTCTCCCTGACCATCCAAGCAGGAGTTAACTATGCATGAAGAATCAGATCAGCCCTGTGGGACTGCCAGCCCCCAGTGCCCCTTTCTTCCCTCCCAGCTCCCACCACCACAGAGTGTCTCAAGGTCAGGGGTGAGTGGCCCAGGACCCAGGAGAGTGTGTAGAGGCACAGGAGGGTTTAAGCCAAATTTAGGATGATAAGCTTGGCATAAATTCCAGACCTTTATCCTTGTTTGTGTTCTCAAGAGACAATGAGTTGGACACATGCTGGAGGAGAGGCCTCACATGGCGACTGGCTTGCTCCATGGAAAAGGGATCAGGGTGCTTAGGGATGCAAGAATGCATCCCTGTGCATCACTCACCAGGACCCAACAACTTCTCCAGGCCCTTAAGGGAGATGGGTAACAGCTATGCACAATGCAGGAGGCTGCTGGCTGCTCTGGGAGCCTTGCTCCAGGTCTGAATGTCCTTTTCCTTTACCTGATGGGCTCCAAGACCACAGTCCCCTCCCTGGTACCCGTGGCTGGGGTCCTGTGCCCGATGGGGAGGGAGCCCAGCTGTTGTTTTAAACACTGTCTGCTCGAGACACTCCAGTCTGGATTTCAAAGCAGCTGCCGGCTCTTTCTTTGGATCTGAGGTGGCTCAGTGGGATCGGGGCAGCTTTGTAATTTGAAACAATGGGGCTGGGGGGGACTGTGCCGCCGGCAGCCCGGCCATACAAGGAAAGAGGATCCCACTGTGTGCACAGCCCTGCATTCCCCATCCTCCCCCCGCCCCACCCTGGGATAAGCAACCCTCAGCATCGGCTGGCATCCAGGGGTGCACCCAAAGCACGCTGTGGTGGGGACCAGGCACAGCTGGGTCCTGTCCCTCCTGGTGCTGTCACAGGTTGGGTTTGGGTTTCTCTCCCTGTTGTTTTCTACCCTGTGTTGAAACTCTACGCGAGGGTGGGAGATGCTCGGGGGAATTTGTGATGGCAGATGGTGGGGGAAAGAGAAAAGGATGGAGTGCACTGCCTGCGGGCACAGGAACACAACACCCCGAGAGGGAGCGTGGAGTGAACAGCCAAAGGTGACCAGCCTGCAATGCTTTTAATGTCAAAAATGCACAGTGCTTTTTTGCCTTCCCTGCACACACACCTGCAGGCAAGGAACCATTCTGCTCCAGATGCCTTTTTCCTCTCTTCCTTTCTTTTTCTTGCTTTTGCTCTCTTCTCCCTCTAAAACAAAGATGTTTCCCCAGATGCACTGGTCCCCATCCAACAGATTCCTTTGTCTTGTCGCTTTGAATTATATTTTCTTTGTATGCATTTACCATCCTCCCAGGCTCAGCACTGGATGTCTCATTATGAGGGAGATTCTGGTCAGCGGTGCCAAAACTTCTTGCAATGCTGACACAGAGGGATCCTCACTGGAGAAAAGATGCTAAAAGAAGCTAAATCTCAGCCAGGGGAAGACCACAGTGTGAAGTCAGAGAGGAGAGATACCCAAAGGGAATTTGGAAACTTTGAGATGATTTTAGGATTATAAAAGGGATGAAGAAAAAGCACAGGAGCAGAGCCAGAAGTCTTCTCACTCCAAGTGTATAATTTCCCATGCCATGGAGGCACCATCTTCCATCTCTGTGGGGCACGTGAACCTCCTGTGGATGTCGTACCCCAGGGAGAGGCACAAGGGCTGCTCTGGCATGGGCCACGTGCAGCCTTGGGCAATGACAACTTCTGCTGTCCCTTGCTCTAGGGAAGGGCTCTGAGTGAACATCCCTATGTGGGATGCCCTGGGCTGCCAGGTAGGAGGGCTCTGCTGAGCAGCCCATCTGTGTGTGATTTCACTCCAGACCTGAAAGGGCACTTGGGTGTTCAAACCCAGGCCCATTCTTTCCAGCTGGCTCGAGCTGGTCTAGGAAAAGAAATGCGTTCTCCCTGCAGGCCTGCCCTCACTTAACTTTGCAAAAGGAAATTTTCTCCCAAGCTCCAGGGATTGCAGGACATTTTTGATGTGAGGGAGATATGGAAAGAAAACCTGACCTTTTCAACCAGAGAAAGTCTGTTTCCCCACAAGTCTGTGTTGCAAAAAAATGTCGGGTTTTATTTTCTTCCTAGTGCAGCACTGAAAACAAACATCCAAACCTCAAACTTTGCTACAAAACATGATTTTCTCTCCAGACCAACTTTTACTCTTTTCTCTCTGGTCTTGCCTCCCTGTGCTGCTCCTGCCCCTCTGCAGGCTCAGGGAGTGTGGTGGGATCAGCCTGGGAAGTTATTTTGTTCCCACCAAACACCTTGGCTATCAGTGGAGTCCTTTTATTGCTGGGATGTCATTCACACTGTGCTTGTTTAACACACATACCAGCTGCCTCTTTTCATGCTACTGCTCTGAGAACGAGGGCTGAGCTCTTCCTAAGTTCACAGGAAGATGGGCTCAGATGGGGACGTGGGATGTAAATCCTCTTGAACGCTGCATATATTTGCATCTGCATCTGATTTTACATCCTCTCTCACACTGAAAGACTCCCCTGTCCTGTCATGTTGGGGAAACGCAGTGCATCCCTCACAGGTTGAGTTAGGGATCACTTTTCCAGTGTTGGTGACTGCTTTACTTTACACTGATTTTTAGGGTCATATAATGACCAAATAAGGACTTTTTTCCCATCAAACAGCATGACTGCTGCTCGACAACCACATGGCCCCCAAACATGCAGCATCTGGAGTGGCATCACCTCCTCAGGCTGCCACTGTGTGGCACATGCATGGAGCAAGCCCTTCCTCAGCCACTGTGACTGTTTTCCCACCTTAGGACATAACAGAAGATCCTTTCAACAACATTTCCTTTGAAAAATAATCCATCTAGCTCTGTTTTTGGAAAGTGCTCCATGCTCAGCACAGGAAGAAGTTAATTACTGTCCGGGGGGTGAGGGCGTGTGTTCTCAAATGTTTTAAATGTTTAATTTTCTTGAAAGAAAAACCATCTCTGATCTCTGTTGGATCCTCTCCCTGTTTATACAGAGGGTTTCTATTAGCAGGGCCAACAGTACATCCCTGACCGCCACGTCCGTGTCCTTTTCTTCTTCCCTCAAAACAGGAACCCCTCCCAAGGGGTGTGTGTCCCACCTCTCTGTGCATCTCTCTCCAGGGAGAGGAGGTGGTCCGAGCCCTCCTGCAGTGTCTGCCTCCAAGGACTGCTCCATTCAGACCCTGAGCTGGGGTGAAATGATCTCTAACTGCTGCACCTTTTCCTTTTCTGCCCGTTTTCCAGGAAGATGTGGAAAGAGGGGAATCAGGTTACCCCCTCACAGTCCCTTCTGGTGAGGGCCTCTGAACAAAACATCACCGAGACCCTTGCTGGTGGGTTCAAGTCAACTCCTGCTCCCATCAGCTGGGGATGGGCTGTGATGATGAGGCATCCACAGCTATTTTGGATGAGGTTTTCAGGCAGAGGGTGTTCCACAGAAATTCCTGTTTCCCTGTCATGAAAGAGCGCTTTTTCCTAGTCCCAACCTCCTCCTCTAATGGGAATTGGGATGTCTCCTCCATCTCACTTGCACCATGGAGGGGTACAGGCTTCCAGGCCCACCTAGAGGACCCCAGTTGCTAGTTCTCAACTTGTTGGGATCTTTTACAGAGTGCTGAGCATTCCTGGTGTAGAGGTCATGGGGACATGGGCTCTTTGGTGGGACAACCCTGAATGCCTGGCCATGCATCGCCTGCCAGGACACCCTGAGCTGCCCATCCCTGGGCTGCAAGGATTGGTTTTCTTTTGTTACTGCTGCTTATCTCAGCCCTGCTGGTGCGCTGTTGGGGGTGCTAATTTAATGCTGATGAGAGGATAGTGAGAACAGCCATCAGTGTCATAATACCCATTTGATTTTTAATTTATTACAGTAAGGAAGAGGTGACTGAGAGGAAGGGCTGGGGACAGCAGTCAGAGTGACCTGAGTGTGCCAGCTGCATGCTGTGACGTTTCCAGGTTGTGCTGAAATCTGAGGTGGGCAAGCCTTGTGGGGCCTCTGGATTTTAGAGAAGAGCTCAGGACTACAGCTGTCATTTTTTTGGGAGATGAATTATCTGCACTGCTGCATGGGGTGGATGACAGTCTCAGGATTTGATCCACCTCCAGGACCTCTAGGCTAGTGAGGGTCCCATGGGTGAGCAGATGTACACGTGTGGAGATTAAGGGGTTTAGCTGTGGGACTGCTAAAAAAGGGAGAAGGGCTTTAGCACTTGGTTGTGGAGCTGGAGTAGGGGGGACTCTGGACAAGCTGGGATAAAGAAGTTGCACTCTGAAGGTTCTGTGTCTGGTTCTCATGACTCCATCTCCTGGGATGACTTCAAACCTCTCCCAGCCTTAATTTCCACTATTATGTTCCTCTGGAGCCCTTCTTCTAGAACAATAGATACCTCACACCAATGGCTTGTGTGCTCAACAGTGTCCTGCAGTGACCAAAGCCCACAGAACCCGTCCTCCAGCAGGCTGGGTATGTACTGTAGCTCTGTGAGCTGAGGAGCAGGCTCAAATTGGATGTCCCAGCTGCCCTTCTACAACATCATCTGTATTCTGGGCTCCAAATATCTATCCTGTGTTCAGGATGAGCTCAGTTTGCAGTGAGCAAACCAGGCTGGTGCACAGACCAAATCCGTGTGCCATTGCTCAATGTGTAGATGTACCCAGCAAAGAAGGCAGCAATACTGGGCAGGGGAAATGGGAGATGGAGAGGGTGGGAGGGAGAGGAGACAGGGCAGAGGGCCATGCTGGGAAGGCAGCGGGGGCTGCGTGTGCATCCGGCCAAGCCCACGTGCTGCTCTTCGCACCAAGAACTGCTGTGGCTGGAGGAAGGGGCTGCCTGGGGAGCACTCAGGCTCGCCTCTGCTGGGTCAGGGCTTCTCACAGCTCTGTTTTGGCTGTGGGGGCGGCAGCGATGCTTTGCGGTGAGCTGTTGGGGTGGCTGGCGGGGCTGGAGGAGCACCAGAATGACTTTATTTTGGAAATATGTCCTTGTGGAGTACTCAATGTCCCTTGGCCATCCCAGCCCAGAGCTGGTTGAGCCACTGGGACCTGCTCTGCTTGTGATTGTACTCCCCCTGTCTCTTATCGCTCTGCTGGGAAAAGAGCTGGCGAGAAAGCAAGCCAAGCCCGCGTGCGCTGTCACTCCCTTTGGTGTGCTCAAGCCAAAAGCTGGCTTCTTTCTTCCTTTCTTATTCCTTTCTTTAGTCTTTCTTTCCCAGGCACATTTTTCAGGCTGATAACCCAGCAGAGAGGATGATAACGTGGTGGGCCTTTGGCCAGGATTGTGAAGGGGAAACGGTGTAGTGGTGCTTGGCAGCACCGTTTCTGCTGTCGGGCCAGCCGGGTGCCAGGCAGGAAAGGGCGTCTCCAGCCCTGCTTGGAGCAGAACGAGGAAAGGAAAGGGATGGGGACAGAAAGGGCAGAGTGGCGCCTGAGGAGGGGTCACACCAGGTGGGCAGAGTGCCCAGCTCCGCCTGGCAGGTTGTGCCCTTCAGCCTCACCACAGGCTGGAGATTGGGGTTAGGGGAGACAACACACTGTTGAATCTGGCCCAGAATAAACACATTTCTGCCACTGGAGAAAACAGCTGGCCTGTTTTCCAGGCAGACCGGGAAATGGTGGAGCCTTTTTCCTCTGGCCCTGTTCCAGCAGGGAGTCACAGCAGCATTAACCCACTCAGCCCGGGTGGGAGCGGGGAGCTTGTCCCAGGGCTGGTGCTGGCTCCTCAGGGATTGGGATGGGGCTTCTTCCATTTGGCTTATCCTTTGCAGAACAGCAAGGTTTGGTACTGGCACCACATTTCCTGCTCTTACTGTGTTGACCATGGGTCCACTTGGATCCTGTTGAATAGGGATTCTCTGCCTCGAGTTCTGCTGCTCTCCTGGAGGTGGTGGTGAGTTGCTGGGAGAATGAAGAGAGCTGGAGATGAGTCAGGCTGGATGTTCTCACTCAGTGACCCACACACCAGAGGTGAGGTAGTATTGCAAACCACGGGGGTGAGGACAGCAAAGAGCAACCTACACCTTCTTGAGGGACTTGATCTTTAAGGAAGACACCCAAAGAACCATGAAGTACATCACCTAATAGTATTATTGTTGCCAAAACCAGAGTCTTCCCTTCCCTTCCCTACAGGACGCTGTAGCCTTATGAAGTCCCCATGTGTTTGCACTCTGGAGCAGAGCTGAGCTTAGCACAGACACGTGAGTGAGTTGGCCACAGACCCCCAGGAGCCGACCATAGGATGCCTCCCCACGGGAGGAGCAGCTTAGCATAAATATTTAATAGCTCCAGTAAATATTTAACTTCTCTGACATGAGTGAGGATGGAAAAAACAGACCCTGGCGGGCAACCTCACAAAGCCCCTGGGTGAGATGCTTCAGAGCTCTCTTCCCAACTCTCAGCCTGTTGTATGGGCTTCTAGGCAGGACCTGGCTTTCATTAGATGTATGTGCAGGGCCTAGCATAAGAAGGTTGTGGTCTGGAATCAGCTCACTATAAAAATAGAATGCCCTTTGCATGAGTCAAAAAACACCCGCTCCCAATTAAATGGGAGCGTCATCCATCTGAGGTTGAGACCGGCACTTCAGCTGGCTCGTGCTCGGCATTGCAATCATCTCTTTGGGCATTTCCAGCTTGAGGGAGCACTCCTGGGAGGAGAAGTTTCTTAAAGGATGGGCACAAATCGTGCAGCAGAGGAAATTCTGCTCTTCTTTGCTCTTGAAGCTGCTTGATGGAGATGTTCACATTCACAGAGGAGATTTTGCCCTCCCCAGCTATGGACAGCAAACAGCAATTGCGGTCAATGCAAAACGCCACCTCTCTGCTGAGGGATTGGGCACACCCGGAGCAAAGGGAGACCTGCACCCCTCGCTGAAAACCTCTGCAAGCCAACCCTTTCACTTGACACCTCAAAATTTGGTTGTCTTTTCCTCTTTTTTTAGACAAAACACCACTGGCTGAGGGGATGTCCCTCATGTGCAAGATGCTAGAAATCCCTTGTCCCATGTGTCCTGCTGCCTCAGTGAAGAGGTCTGGCATTTCAGGGAGTGACAAGTGATCACAGAGCTCTGTCATGGCCTGTTTCATTCTGAAGAGCCAGTTTTGTACAGCAAGACCTAGAAGCACTGCCATCTGGTTGGATGTTTCTGTGCTAATATTAGTGCAGCTAAATATTTGCATGTGGGCCTCTTTTAGCACTGGGGCTCCCAGAGGAATATGGGCCACATTTCTGGGGTTTTTAATAGAAAGCAAAAGAGGCCATGAAGTCAGAGGAAGAAAAGGTGTCAGAAAACACGAGGGCAATGCGATGGGCAACGGGGGAGCTCCAGCATGGAGAAGAGTCCTCCTAAGGCTCTGTGCAACAGGTTCCAAGTGATGGTATGGGACTGGTGTGCTGCCACGTGGATCTGGGCTTGAGTGAAGCTCTGCCTCGTGCAAGGGAGGAAGCCTGACAGGTCAGCAAGCTAAAAGCACTCAGACTCATCCTTCCCGAGACACACTGCCTGATACTGGTTCTCTGAACTGTGGTTTCCTGATGCAGCTGTTTGATAAATATTTATCTCTGCTCTATTGCAAAGCAATTAGGATGGCCTCAGAAGTGGGCTTACTCAAGAGGCACCACAAAAATAAGACAATCTGGATAATGAATGTATCTATTTATTTTCCATTCATAAGGACTCTCCTGAAAGCTCCTGCGGAAACAGACATTTCCCAAAGCCTCGTGTGTCTGTCAGGTGCCCCACAAAGGTTAACATTCATGTCTCTGTTGTCACTCATCTCATACTGGTTTTACCCCAGTGTCGACATACTGAAGCTGTCAGCTTGCAGTGGTGTAAGGGAGAGCTGGACAGGCTTTAATCAGGCCACTGGCAGCAATTTGGGAGGCTTATCCTTCAGTGTCCACAAGTGCCTCTCCCAGGCAGGCTGTTGGGTGTTGCTGTAGGTGAACACCCAGTAACAGCAAGTAGGCTGTGAGGGCTTGGTTTTCACTGCAGAATAAAGACGTGGTATTGTCCCAGGGACAGAGCTGGGGGTCTCATATGAGATGTTTGGTCATCAGGAAGGCAGGGAAGGGGTTTAGCCTTCAAGCTGTAGACTCATGAGAGAGATGGCTTTTAGTTTCCTACTTTGGGCTGGTTTTTTTCTTTATACTTTAACTTTTCCCAGAACAAGAAGGTACTGGGGCCATTCCCAGGCCACAAACCTATAAGTACAGGGTGGAGGAAGACAGGTTATACCAACTGCTGTGGGGTGGGCTCAGGGTCAAGCCCCAATCTCCTGTTCATGCCTAGAAGGAGCCTGATGTCATTCCAGTCCCAAGTCACCATCTCTGGGTTGCATGATGACATTTCTCTAGTCCTGCTGTCAAACATGGCTGTGTCTACCCATCCCTGGGGATCGACGATATTGTCCCATCCCTGGAGGAGGTGTGGAGAGACCAGAGGGTTTGCACACCCTTCATGGAGGGGGTGAAGGGTTTGCACAGCCTCCATGGAGGGACCAAAGGGTCTGCACAACCTTTGTGGAGGACATAAGGGTGCTGCTTGCAGAAAGAGGAGCTGGTTTTACAGACTTGTAGCACAAACCAAGTGAATCCTCCACGTGTCACAGTCAGAAGATTAATTGGGGCCCATCTCTGGGAGGGTGACAGAGGGACAGAAGAGGTTCCTTTGTTGGATTTGGGGAGAGGCAGCCACTGCTCTCTCCTTTATGGGATTGCCGCCTCTTGCATTGCTTTGTTCCCCCCTCTCTCTTCAACAGGTTGCTCAACACAAGCCTCCCCAGCATTCAGGGCCATCCCACCCCCTCCCCAGTGCCCATCACCATCTGCTCACCACAGCCCCGCACAGCCCAGCCCCGATCCCTTGTCCACCGTGGCTCCAGAGCCCTTTGTGCCATTTTATCCCCTCAGTCATAACTCCTCCACCACTTGCCCCTCACTCCCTCCTCCTTGCCCGTAAAGGCGAGAGGTGGGAAGGGAAAGGTTTCCCCAGTTCTGTGCAGAAATGTTCAAGTGTGTCAAAAGACAAAGCCTGTCCCCTTTGCAACCCACCAGCTGCTGCTGCCACAAAAGCAGGGAGAGGAGGGGGGCCGGGAGCGTGGGGGGCACTTTGTGACCCGAAAGGAAAAACCTTGAGAAAAGAACAGAATAAATATCCCCTCCTTCCGCCCCTTCTTAACAAGAGGGGACAGAATTAAACACTTTTGTTAAGTGAGGGGCTGTCCCCCACACCAGTTAACACGGCTCCTGCGCCCTGTCCTGGTGTCGGACTTTAACTCACTCTGTGTCGTGTCTTTCTCTTCACGGGCAGAAAATTCAATTAGTCTCGAGCAAATGCCTTCCTAAAGGACACAGAAAACGAAAATAAAGAGGAGAAATCTGCTTTCATCCTGTACAGAAAGAGGCTTTGGGGGGGAAATACAGATTAGGAAGATAAAGAGGCAGGTTTAAAGTTTTCAAAAGGGGTTTCTTTTCTT
>VXBX01001788.1:972745-1003540 GCA_013400415.1 Scytalopus superciliaris | reverse complement strand
TTTCTCCTTTCTTTTGGTTTTTTCTTCCCTACCTCCCCTCTCTCCTCTCTCTCTTCTGCAGCCATCTGTTGACCAAAACTGATCCCACACACCCCACTGCCAAATCAACCCAAACACCTGCATAAGCAGAGCTGTGTTTTTCTTGCTGTGATTAAGACTCCAAACCAACCCTGGGTTCTTGCCTGTCTATGCAGCTCCTCCATCCAGGTACAAAGATTCCCCACTGCCAGGAAAAGGGAAGGATCGATGCTGGAAATGGTTCCCTGTTCCCAAGCCAATGGGCTTGGGGATCCCTATGGGAGCACTAGCAATTAGTGGCCACTGGAAACCAGTGGAAACATTGCCAGTGGCTCAGCAGCAAGGACCAGCTCTCTGGGTGTGCAGGGCTTGGGCACCAGACACCATTCCAGGGGGCACAGAAGGGCTGGGTTCCTTCTCCGTGGGGCACTCGGCGGCTTATCGTGCTCAGTGAGAGAGGCGAGCGTTTCCCTGTGATCACACTTCCTGCCCCTTGATTGCAGATGCTGGTGTCTAATCACCACTTCCTCCCCTGCCCCTCGCCCTGCACTGGGGCTCAGGGCTCCCTTGCAACCCAGAGCAGGTTGGCATCATCCCATCCTCCAGGTTCACCTCCCATAACTGGTTTTTCCAATGTTTTTCACCTCCCCCTCCTGTTCCAAGAAGTTTGTCTTCTTGTACTGTTCTGGTCCACGGCTGCCAATGCTCTGGAGCAAGGGCTGGTGCCTGATATTGCTGCCTGCCAGAGATAAGAGCTAATCTCTGTTTTATGGTCATGACTACAACTTGCAGATCAGAGTCTCTGTGCGGAAATCAGGACCGTACAAACCCTCACAGGAGAAGGGAGGGGAGCTGGCAGCACATCCCTTTTGCTGAAGCTGTTGTTTTTGTGTGAGCCTGCCCCTACAATGTGCCAGCTTCACTAGCAGAGAGGTACAGCTCAGCAAGCACTGGGTGAGAGGGACCAAATATATTGGTGGCATAGAAGGCATTTTTTGACATTTAGGCTGGGAATGGAGAGTTCACCCCTGAGCTTCCCCTGAACACAGCCTCCTGGAAAGTACGAGAGGGAAAAGGGAAGAGAGGCAATGTGCCAAATGAGAACCTGATCACATGCTGAAATAGCTCGCAACAGTCCTGCATCAAGATTTTAAGGAATTGATAGTGTCCCTCAAAGTTAAGCCTTGGGAGGGGAAGAGACTCCACAAACAGTGCAGGCCTTTCCTGGAAGGGAAAAAGTTGGCTGTCCTTCCTTCCAGTGTTATCCACTGCCATCTCTTTATGTGCACCCAACATCTGGCATAAGACTTCGGGTTTTTAGCTTTCATCCTTCTCCCCCAAGGTCTCTCCTGCAAGCTCCCTACCACACTTGCAGTGGTGGATATGCTTGACTCATTCTGCTGGCACTGGCTTCATTGCCCAGACCACAGGAGATGATGGACTGGACCATTTTTAGGTTGCTTTTTAGAGAGGAATGTGTAGCTGTGGCCTCCCAACATTTGCCCAGTCACTGAAGTGACAGAGGACAAGGCCATGTGGGATGGAGTGAGAAGAGTGGAGTCCCAAAGCAAAAGGGTGAAAGCAGAAGAAAAAGGAGGAAAAGAACTGCAGAATCAGAGGAAGAAAATCAGCTTGGAGACAGGGGTTTGTGTCTTGATTTTTCCCTATGTGCAGGTTCTCCCAGTGTCATCTCGCTCTTGCTGGAAGCTGAAGAGGGACTGGTGAAAGAACTGTTCAAAACCAGTTCAGCAGCTGCTCCTGCAGTGTCTGTGGCTGAGCACTGGTTAATCAGTTACTCGCTCATAGCCCCGAGGTCCTGTGAGCTGCTTTCATCTCCGAGCCAAAGGAAAGGATGGATCATTCTTCAGCAGCTTCCTCTGCAACATCTGGGCTCTGCAAAAGCTGCCTCTGGATCTCTGGGAGAAGCACAGGCACCACAGCCCCCCCAGGCATGGGATGCTCCCACTGTCCAGCACCATGGATGCATCCAAGGGACCTGCTTGATCTTGAGCATAGTCTTAGTGCCATCAACAGCTGTTTTTCTGGCCCTGATTGGAGTTTAGGTTTCTCTCTAACGAGGACAGCCCATTGTGCTCCAGCCTCCTGTGCCCCTGCTGATGTCTCAGGCTGTGCACTGCCCGTGGCTTAAATAGTCTAAAGAGGGGGGATGGCAGACATGAAGCCATCATGGCCTCCTCGACCATTGCCCTGGACTCTTGTTCTCCTGAAGTCCTTGTCTTCCCTCCCTTTAAATAGCATGTTTTTTCCTGTTCTCCCTCCCATAAATAAGGCTACCAGGCTCCACACTGCCAGGAGAAATTCCTGCTCCTGTTCCCCTCATGGTCTGATGAGACGAAGTAGAAAAAATGGTCAGAGGGGAGAAGAAAGAAGCTGGTTTTGAAATGAATAGAAGCTGCTGGTCAGGCTGCCACCGAACAGACAAAGGCTTTCCAGCATGTAACTGCTTGTCTATGCGGGGAAATTAATTGGAACAGCTTTTCCAAATTAGCTGCATCTGATGATGATAAAAATAATAAAAACAAATAGTGGATTAAGTTAAATTAGGAAAAAGCAGCTTTATTCTGGAATAGGCGTGTCCACATTCCGGCATATTTTATTCCACAATAGCAGCTTTGCTATGCTGTTCTGTGCCGACAAGCCCTGACACCGGCCCCATGCACGATCCCGCTCCTCCTCTGCAGGGCAATCCTGCCTGCTTGCTCTCCCCTCCTGCTGCCAGACACTCTTCCAGACTTTTTCCTTCAGGCTGCCAGTTTTCCAGCATTTCTCCCTGCCTGAAAGTCCTCCAGGAACCTGGCCCAGGCTGTCTTTGTGGATTTTGGTGTTACTGACCCCAGTGAAATCTGCCCCCAGCCCTTCCCAAGTGTGTACATGACCCTGCTCTCCGGCCACTCCTGATGTCTGCAACAACCTCCCAGCCAAATTCAGACTTGTTCCCACTTTGAAAATTCACTTCATTCCTTTGCTTAGCACCCAGTCCTTTTTGCCCTGAAAGCTGGGTCCCTGATTGCACAGGCAGCTTGTCTGCCTCCAGCTTAGTTCCTAAATGACATCTGCACACACATACAAAAATCCCAGATTTGTTTTGGATGAGGAAAGATGAGAATTTGGCACACACAACCAAACTGTGACCTCTCTGACCACGTTGCATTTGCAGAGCCTGGTTGCTGGATCTCATTTCATTGTTGCCAGTTCCATGGGCTCAGTCTCCAGTGGGGTGAGCAGGAGGGACTCCACTGACCGTACAGAGCTACAGCAGCTTGTATCAGATGAGAATCTCACCCTTTCTATTAGAAGAAAGACATAATTTTAATTATCTTGACATGTTTATCACTGTGAGCCTGGGCCTGTTATCTCCATGGGTTCATTCTCAAATGTGCAGAGCTGCAAGAACATGATTGTCTTTTAGTAAAATCCCACTTGAGGTATTTCTGCAGCTGCACTTTGTGTCAAAGGATAAAAAATGTGCAGAGTGACTTTCCTCGCATTGTTAAGCGGGAGTAGCTGCTGTTTGCTGCGAGCCATTGCCTACACAATGGGGCTTCAGCTCTAACAGCTAATTTATGGGTCTGCATGTGTTTACCCTGTCAAACTGTCTTGCAGGGAGGGTTTAAAGCAATTTAAAAAACGGTTTGTGTTAGTTTCCCTGAAAGTTACTTTGCTGTGCAGACTGAAATGTAAGAACTACTGGTTTGCTGTGTAACATGTTGACTCCTGGTCCCTCCTGACCTCATGCAGCAAATCTGGGTCTCATCCTGCAGGCTGGCTGTGCCATGCAAGAAGGGCAGCATTGCTGTGCCACCCATCCACTCATGGGAGCACGTGCAATTTAATGAGCTACCCATCCTCACTCAAACCCAGCTATCCTAATCTCCTTGCCAGTGTGCCACTAGCAAGACCCTACTGCCTTTTATTCTCCTTTGACCTTAATCTAATTTCCACAGAAGTTTTCTACTTTTCATTGAATATTTTCCATGTGTATTTTAAAAAGACTTGAACGCTTGTAGCTTGCTGAGTTACCTGCCTGATTCTGCATCCATCTTGCTCTTAGACTGACCAAAGTCATCCTGCAGATCAGCTTCTTCTTATTTGAACAGCTGGGTAGTTTCTATCAGACATAGTAAATTCTTGGTGAATTACTATTTGTGTTTATTATTTGCTACACCAAAGGGCCCAGGCATTCTAGGCATGGAGACCTTGACCAACACAGAGAAAATATTCTCTTTCCCACCAAGTTTTACGATCGAAGGACAAAACACAAGATAACTGAGGCTTGTCAAAGAGCCCCAGACCACAGTGTCAGCCAGCCCCTAAATAGCCCCAGCACCATCAGCAGGGCTAAAAATAAGCCTAGTGAGGTTTATTTTCATTATTATCCTGCCAGAATATGTCTTCTCCAGCTCACGACCTCACGCCAGCCCCACTCCCGAAGCTGCCAGGAGAGGCCTTCCCTCCTCCTCCTCCTCTTCCTCATCCCCATCCCGCCATTCCCATCCCCTCGGGGACCCTCACACGCTGCTGCTGCTGCCAGCGCCGGGTCCCGCAGGTTGCGGCAGCAGATGGCAGCTGCGGGGGCCGGGTGACCTGCTAAACCGCCGCCGGTCACTGCCTGGAGCCCCCACCGGCCCCGGGCTCTGTGTTTGTTTGTCTAATGTGGCCGAAAGGGCTGGTCCCTGCTGGCCCTGCTCGGGTGGCAGCCTTCATCCCGCCGATGCTCGTGCTTTCCCGCCTGGATCACGCTGCCGATCCCCAGGGCCGGGAGCGTGCTTTCCCCAGACAGCAGCTTTCGCCACGTTTGTCTGCCAGGGTCTGTACAGGTCAAGGAAAAGCCCAGTCAAACCCAGCTCCAGCAACATAGGAAGGAATAAGGCAGCAATAACCCATCCAGGATAATAGCTCTGCTCCTCAGCAGCCTGGGACAGCACTGTGTGCAAGTGGCTCTGTCCCCTCCACACCTGTGCTCAGTCATTTAGGATAATGTGGGCCCTGTGTTGGTCCAGGGGGACCCATCCTGGCCTTCCAGCTCAGTGCTGGGGAATGAGGGACCCTTGCTCAGGTGGGTGCAAAGTGTTACTGGCAAACAGCAGAGCAAAAGGCAAGGGTGGCAACGAGAAAGAACTCACTGTCACACAGAATGTGCGGGACCATAAAAACACACTGTGATGTGTAATTATCAGGAAGAGGTTGGGGCATCAAACACAGCAAGTGGGTTATGAGAAGGAGAAAAGGAACAATGTGGCCAACAATTTTTAATTATTCCTACAACAATAAGGGGAAACTTATCTGCAGACTCAGGGTGCAAATTTAATTTTACCCTTTGCTCCCCTTCCCACCATTCAGCAGAGCACAATGGCACAGATGCAGCCTCTGATGTTTCTTCTTCCCCTGAGGGAGGCCTGTGTGCTCTGGTGTGGCAGAGCTCATATCCTGGGATAAATGCCCTAATCCCAGGCCTAGAAGAGGAGATTCCCTTGGTGGGCTCCTGCCTTCTGTGCCTTTCAATTCACTGTTGTTAAGTGAGAGTATTGCAAGTCTCTCTAGCACAGTAAGGGTACAAGTCACTGTACAGAGCTGCCTTGCCAAAAACCCGCTTAATTCATATCCAGCAGGCAAAAGGCAGAGAGAAAACTAAGGCACAAGGCAGGGGCATGACAATCTCAAGTCTGCTGGCAAGGAGGAGGCACAGGCTGTAAGTCACTCGACTGCAGCAACAAACCCTATGGCAGCATTGATGCTGAGCTCAGTCCTGCTTATGTTTTCAGGGATGATCATGAGAGGGAACATGGGGATGCCAAAGGGGGCACGGAGCAACCCTGCCAGCCCCAGTGCTCGTCTCACAGCCAGTGACACCATGAGAGGGGAAGCCTCCAAGAAGCAATCCCCTTCTCCAGCTGGAGCAGAACTGCTCTCATAGTTGCACCCCTGCACTTCCCAGCCTCTCTGTGTTTTGCTTAATTAACTGCAGAGCCCGTATGGTATTCTTTTTTGGGGTAAAAGAAAAAAAAAACCTAGAAAGAAAATCAGAGAAGAATGCAACTTTTGAGAACGCCCCCCGCCTCCGCGGGATCGCAGGGGTTTGCAGCCCCCCGGCTGCTTCCGCCGCCGGCCGCCCCCGCAGGACCGCGGCGCTGGCCCGGCTCCCCCGCACACAGATGCGGGCTTCCCCCGGGCCCCCAGCCCTGCTCTGGGAAAGGCCAAACCTGCCATGGACCGTCCACAGCTCCGTCAAGAACGTCAAACCCCCCCCCGCTGGGGCGTCCCCCGCATCCCGCATCGCCCCGCGGTGGCAGCCCTGCGGCGGTGGGAAGCGCTCGGTCCCCTGCTCCGTCTTTCCTCGGTAGGAAGGATTCCCGGTAAATAAACAGCAGCTGCTGGTGATCTGGGTCTGACAGCTTTTTCCCATTCTCCTGTGATTGCGTCCAGGTGTGGGGAGCCGAGGCCGGAAGCTGAGCACTGAGATGCTGGGACAGAATTTGGCATCCTTCTTTTTGAGCAGTGTTGGCTGTGATGGGATGACTCTGGGCTGACCCTCAGTACGTACACTGAAAGACAAGACTCTGTGGGGTGAAAGTGACCATGCCTTGAGCCCAGGGAGTAGTTCTGCAGCAGGGAGGCACCTCACAAGCCTGGTCACCATCCGCAGTGCCTCTCCTCCCATTGACCCAACTCCCAAGTCCCTCTCCAGAAGACATGGTCCCCATCACATCAGGCTGTGCCAAAGCCAGCAGTGGCCCTCAAGCTTGGTGGAAAGTTGGTTTGAGACACAGGAAACCAAACTCAGTTTCACTTTGGGTTGGGTTTCTTTCTTTTTTTTTTTCTTTTTTTTTTTTGAGATAGACCTACTGATCTGAGAGCAAGCCAAGTTCAAGGGCCATTGCAGTCTGGTCTCCATCCCTGCCTGGGGAATACCCTGGGGAGTCTTGGTGTTGGCTCTGGTGCGGGTGACAGCCCCAGGCCCCGTGGGGGACCACGGGGATGCTGATTGAGATGAGGAGTAAAAAGGCTCGTTTTAGCTTCCCCTGCACGTGGTAGCTTTGTGCTGTCCCAGGGGGACCCACAGTGCCCGCAGGTGAAAGTGCAAAGTTGCATTCTCACTCACTGCTGAGGGAGCCCAGACACAGGTGAACTGGGCCAGGGTGGCCCAGGAGACACGTCCCAAGGCTGCACCCGATGCCAACTCCTCTCCCAACAGGGATGAACTGCCTGCCCCGGTCATGCTGACTCCTCCATCAAGGACTTTCTTGTGCTGGGGTACAAACCAGACCTGTTCACCCTCTGTGATACCAGTGCTCTCACTAGATCCCAACAAAACACAACATGACCCTATGCCCACTGTTCTCCTGCCATCCAGGGACACGGTGTCTCCTGCACTCTGTGCCGCCCTGGCAATGGCCAGGCGTGCTCGGCAATGAATCACTGTCTGGCGTGGACAGAATTCCTCTCCATACCACACCTGCCACGCTTTGGTTCGCCCTTCCCCTGGACAAGTTTTTCCCCCTCCCTTTGAGAGGGGTTCTTTTCAGCTTCCCATGGAAGGAGCCTGTTCTCCCGGTGATGGATTGCACCTGATTTCAATATCAATGAGGGTATGGCTCTGCCTGCACAGCCCCAAGCAGCCTGTTTAGCCGAGGTTTGTTAACAGGATCACCCTCTGCCTCCCTTCCCTCCTTCCTACTCTGCACTGAGGAGCTGAGGCAGTGGCTGATCCAGCCTTGGGAATGGATTTTCTTGCCACACAGGCAGGCAGTGCTGCTGATGGGTGCAGGATGCATCAGAGGCAGGAATGGCCTTGCTGTGAGGTTTGCTGAGGGTTGTTCAATCAGAGAAGGGTGGTTAGCACAGGGCCTCCACTGCTGAGCATCCCGCCTGAGGAGACTGACGTTGCCATGGTGCCTCCTCTCCCTCTGCTGATGTAAAAAAAATGAAAGAGGAGAAAAAAGATGATTCTTTCTTTTCTTCTAGGCTTTTATCCCCCCTTCTAAGGCTGTTGTTTTGAGTCCCATGTCAAAAGCATCCATTGCTAAAGGAGCCAGAGGGAACCATAAATTTAGGTGACCCTGAGTGATGCCTTTTGCCCCCCACTCCATCCAACGAGGTGCCTTTGTTCTTCCCACTGGCTGTGATTTATGGTCCTCAAGCCAGGGCTGTTCCCAAGAGTGCTGTCCCCCTTGTCCTTGAACTGGCAGACAAGCCACTGAAGAGGCACCAAGTGTGTTTTGGCAGTTGAATACCTGCCCCAAAACCAGCAGCCTTGCTAGGCGCCAAACCCAGCCTGAATGGATGCCAACTGTTCTGCATGTTGTGTGTCCTGCAGGGACCAGAGTCATGATGACAGCCCCCTGCTAACCAGCTTTCCAAAGCTATCCTGTGGTTTGGAAATGCTCGGCTCAACTCCCATCACATGGGCCAAAGGGGTGTCAGCATCCCAGCAAGGTGCAGCCTGGCAAGCTGTGAACAGGCCTCCTGCCTGCCAGGCTGCAGTTCATTGGGAGATTCTTACGGATTTCTTCAGCAACAAAAATCCCCTGCTATACTAATATCTTACCTGAGAGAACTGAAAACACAGAAACTCTATTGATATCAGCCTCCCACAATGAGAAAGTGCAAGTGAAATCACCCCAGAAAAACAAATCCTTTCAAGCCATCCTGCCTACTCTGTGTGGTCAGATCAGAGTCCAGATGAAGGGAATGGAAAGTCCCATGGAAAAGGTGAAGAAGCAATGCAAATTACTTATCCAGCTCTGACTGGCCCAAAGGGCAATCCCCTGGCTCTCCAAGTGAGTGCAGGACATTCAAACCCCTGCCTGTATCTCTGGGGATCTTACAGAAATGCCGAGCCAGAGTCAGCATCTGTTCCACTCTCTCCCTTCCCTGGAGTTTAGTTAAGCTTCATGTCATGGAGAAGAGGAAAAGGAAAACAGAAGGCAAGGGGAAGAAATGCAAACTGTAAAAACAGTGCAGGACTGGTCCAGTGCCCTGGGGAGCTCAGGACTGGGAATAAGGGTCTAAATTTTCCAACAGGAAAAATATACTCTCCCAATGAGCCAGGGAGGTGAGTCCCTCTGGAGGACATCAAGACAGTCTGAATGTTTAGAGGTGCCAGACAACTCATGCTCCTCTGCAATCCCCCAGCTTTGTCCCTTTGGGATGTGGACTTGTGTCTCCCATATCTTTGGCTGAGTTTTGGGCTTCTGTGATTGTTTCTGTGCTAATGCTGCTCCAGAGATCCAGGTGAGAGCCTGCCGTAATGCCAATGTAACCCATGTGGATTCTTTTGCTGGGATAACAGCACAGCTATCCTGAACCAGCTCTCACCAGGACATGACTGATTAAATTTAACCCCATAAACACCCTGTTGCCCTCTCTTTATTTATTAACTGGCATCTGTTGTCACACACAATATGGCATGGCAGCACAGTTGATTGCATTGCCTCCAAGCCCTGTAGTGACACTCCATGACAGCATCCTACGTGCTGAGGGCATGGCTTGACTTCCCACTGTGATGCACATTCACTGGGATCCCTGTGACAGCAGCTGGGGTGGCCATCCAGGCTTGGCTCTTGTTTTGCTGACAGAAGCTGAGAGAAATTTTCTTCTTCTCCACGGCTTGCATGGTGACAGCAGCTATGAGGGCACGGGGGCGCATCTTTCATGTTGGTCATCACTCCTTTCCCTGATGGGCCAAGTCAAGAATTTACCTCTGGACTTCTCTACCCAGCACAGGAGAAGGTTTTTGCTGACTTTTGCTGACATTCACTTTCAAGAACTGGGGCTGAGCAAGCAGCTGGGAAGGTGCCAAAGCTGCTGCTTTGGAGACCCGCTCTCCATGGGGGCCGCGGGGGCTGTTGGCAGCGAGGCGAGCAGCTGCGCAGCACGATGTTGCATCACGGAGGTGGATGTAGGTGCGGCCCCATGGCGGGCTGTTCGTGCCCTGGGGCTGCTCTTGACTGCGGTGTCTGACAGCTGCTGGCAGGTAAGGGCTGGCCGGCAGGATCAGCGCTGTCTGAAACACAAACGCTCACCAGAAAAAGGTGCCGGGAGGCAGGGATGGGTGAGCACGCTGGAGTCTTCTTGACAGCTGGATTTCCTGTGCCTGTGCCAGCTCCCCACTGCAGGTCTCTCCCCAGTCCCTGTGCAGCTTCTGGGACTGCTGCTCCCCTGGAGATGAGGAGCTGGAAAAATCTGGGGTGCAGAAAGGGTCTGAAAACCTTTCCCGGTGGATTCACCCCAGTGCTCCCTGATGGAGAGGGACTGCAGGGGGTAGGGACTTGGAGCACAGCAGAGCAGCTTCAGCCCTCAAGTAGAGATTGGGCGTGATGGAAATGCTCCAGCAAGTCTCCAGTAGGAAGGTAAAACCTCTTCCAAGCCCAGCTTCCTTCAAAGGTTTCCAAAGGACCCAGCTGGAGACTGTCTAGGGATCCAACCTTGCACGGATGAGACGTGCAGCCGCCTTCTGCCCCACTGCCTCCTGCCAAGCCACAGTCCACAAGACAGAAATAATTGGGTTCACACAAGCCATATCCCCATGGGTTTTCCAAGTGAAGTTCTGGGAAGACTAAGTGATGTCAATCTCTCCCCTTTCTTCTCCAGAAATTCCCTGTGTGGAATGCGTTTTTCCATCCAGCCTGCACATCATAGCAAGGAATCCAGTTTTGGTAGCTCCTGCCCTCCCAGTCCATCCTGTAGGAAGCATGAACATAGCTTGAATGATGATGTCAGGATGTACCACGTGCCCATCAGGCACTTTTGGCAAGTTCTGGAAATGAGTAAAACGTGGGACTGACATGTATAGAGACATCCGTAATATTTTCCCGGGCAGCTTTGTGGCATGCAGGGCATCAGCACTGTGGTTAATTAAACTGCGGTCTCCACAGCAACCGGGGAGGAATAGGAGGAATTATATATTTGCTTTTATTTATAGTGGCAGCCTTCATCCTGAGATTAAATGGGAACCAGCCCCTCTCCCTGCACACACAGCAGCTCCGGGGCAGCTTCTGAAGCGGGAGAGGGAAGAAAAGGCTGCTTGTTTCTCAAGATGCCCTTTACTATTCAGGCTCCTTCTACGTGGTTTTATTCAGCTGCATCTTACACCAGGCATCAAACAAGCCCCAGACTATTATGTGCTGAAAGTTTTCCCCATGGAGAAAGCTGCTTGGATCCGCCTTGTATTTTCCAGTCCATCTCCCCAGTGAGACATACAGACAAGTTAAAACAGGCAGATTTTGACAGGGCCCAGAAAGAGGGCTGTGGAGGATCTGCCAGGCATGGAAGGGCTGCCTCCCCTTGCTCCCTCTCCTTCCCAGTGGAAACCAAGAAGGTTGCTGCTTTCCCAGGTTCCAGTGGGGGGGCTTTCTTCTTCACCAGCACCCACAATCCTGATGCAAAGAATACAGTCCCTGACAAGCAGAAGGAAACTCCTCACATTCGTGGGGGGGGGTGGTGAAATGATGGGGATCGTACACAACAGGGCTCCAAGCAAGGGTGGGGACTTTGCTGCTAATGTGAGCTGAAGGGTTGTTGCCTTGAGAGTGCTCCCTCTCACCTGGCCCCAAGGTATCCCCAGGGCCCGGGAACAGGGGTCAGGATTGGGGCACCTCTTTCCTCAGGGAGAAATTTTTCCTTTTCTAGAACTGGAGAGTTTCTCCAGTGGCCAAGAACAAATCCCTGAGGATAGATTACCCATCCTGGTGATGGGCTTTATGGTTTTCTGGACTCTCTGAGGCACCAAGAATTTGCTTCCAAGCCTGGCAGCAGCATTTATTCACTAAATGACCCAAAAAAGGGAGTTTGCAGAAGCAAGATCTTTAGGTGAGAGGTTGGAACAAATATGGAGGCAAAAGAAGAGACAGTGAAAGGAAAAGGGGAACAGAAAAGGGGAACTTTGTGGGATGAAAAGGCATATTTTAAAGTCCTTCGGGGAAGAGGATCTTCACCTTTAGCCAGACCAACCACTTACTCCATCGTTTTGAAAATTTCTGCTTACAGCAACTTGGCCCCAGAGCTGAGCTGCTTTTGGTGAACAGGATTGAGCTCACTAAAAAATGTGCCCTTTTGTGGGGAACCAACAATGTGCAAATCCAGGTCAAATGCAAATGCAGGGCTTCAGCCAAAACAGGGGAGGGAGATCATTTGGAAGATGTTGAAACATCTAGTTTCAACATTTTTTTTCAAAACAAAATGTGGTGAGTTGTTTTTTTTTTTTTTTTCTTTATTTCAAAACAGCTTTTCCTCTTTGAACAGTGCTGGAAGCCAAAAGGAGAAGGGTTAAAAAGGTGCAGAGAGAAGGAAGCATTGTGGGTTTGGTTGGAGGGATGTTTCAGGTTGAGCTGAAACAACTTTTTTTTGGACATCTTGCCAACTTTTTTCCGGTTGGTATTTTTTTTTGGCACAGAGAGAGCAAGTGGAGAAACCCCATCCTGTGTATCACCACTGCCAACCAGGGATGGAGTCTGCCATGCAGCCACCCCAAAAATACCCCTCTGCTGCTTAAAATAACCCATTTTCTCCTTCTGTCTGCCAGATTTTCAGAGCTGTGACTGCAGCATCGATCAGCTCTGTCTGCCTGCTTGGGAAACACATCGGGTAAAGAGTGAAGTCTCCCCTGGGTCAGAAGTCCCCCCGCGTCCCCGAGGGGAGCCAGCTGCTCCATCTCAACGCTCTCCCACCTTCCCTCACCCCGGCACGGCTCTGCTTTTCCACTGGAGCATGCGAAGCCGGAGCGGACAGGGAAGAACACGGCCCTTTGTGCGAGCTGAATACGGGCCATGTGCTGCGCTAATGCCGCCGGTGAGCCCAGCCCGAGCTGCACATTCAGCCCTAGATTAGCGCAGCTATCAGGACACATTTAGATATGGACGATTTCCTCCGCCGTCGCCGGCGAGGGGGGACAGAGTGTGGGAAAGCCCTTCTCTCGCCCATCCTTGCCCAATCCCAGAGCCGGGGGCCGGTTGTTAATCGGATTCCCACCGCGCCAGGCGAGATACAGCAGCGGCGTGTGACCTTCCCGGAGGTGCGGGGCGGCTGAGGAGCCCTGTGGGAACCAGGGCGAGGAAGGCTCTGGTAGAAAGGAGGAGATTTTTCAGGGTTCAGTAGTCAAGGTCCTTTCCAGCAGGCCACTGTGCCTCGCAGGCTCGCATCCCACCTGTGATGTCCCCATCTCGTGCTCCCCTTCAGGCAGCCCACCGGAGCAGGGCAGTGTTAACCCTTGGGTGACTGGAAATTAATCGAGAGGGGCGGAAAACACGAGGGGGTGGGAGGGGAGAGGCAGATACCTCCCCTCAACAGAAGCACCCCACCCTGTGTCTGTTAATAGGTTGAAAGCCTCCCTGTCCAGGAAGGAGGGTTGGATCCAGCCCGGATCAGCAGTTGCTCACTTGCTGTGTCATGGGCTTTATAGTGTTAAACAGTGTGCAGGTGGTACATCCTCACAGTCCAGATGCTTGTCAGCCCTGCCCAAAACTGGGTGCTGTGTGGGAGCACCCTGCCAGGGGGGACTCTTGTCTCCTTTCTGTTACTGGATGAAATATGGATAATATAAACATTATATGTTTTCTTTCCAATTAGCAGCATGGCAGGGACCACCAGACAGGACTTCTGTGTCCCTCTCTCCCCTAAAACCGTGCTGTTTGGAGCAAATGTCATGTGCTGTTGCAAATGTATGGTATTGAGAGCAACACTGTGCAGGCAGTGGTTCTATGACCAGGAGGGCAGACCCAGGCCTGGACCACAGCACCCATCTTCCCATGCTGGGCTCCGTGTGTCCCCCTCCCAGCAGTGGCTCTGAGGGGACTGGTTCAGGGATGGGTGTGAGGAGGACCACAGCCTCAGGGACCTGTGGGCAGACACGGTCTCTCCTGTTCTCTCCACCTCAGCTGAAGCACCCGGAGCAAACACGGGCTGCCTTCACTGATGCCCTCAATATGGGGGCCGTCAGGATGGCATCAGGATGGTTCACGGAAAGCTTGGAACAGGCTTTGGGGGATGGGTCTGGGCTGACTCGTGGGAATCGGCTGCAGTGGAGAGCAAACCCCTGCGGGGACACTTCCAAAGCAAGTGCCAATCCTGCCACCTCCTCCTCTCACCCCTGCGGCGTCTCCGCGCCCGCTCCCGTGCTGCCTGCGGACCCCTGCTGGGAACGGGCTCTCATTCCCCACCTTCCCAGAGCCGAGAGGAAGGACGGCAAACTTCACACCATCGTGTCAGGCAAGCTCCCAGCACACCTCCACAGCATCCTGCTCCTCCGCTCCCGTGCCTTCTCACCCACCTCCTGCTCCTCCCTCTGATGTTGCTATAAAGACATCAGTGGCAGTAAAGAGGTTAATGCGTGTAGGAGGAGGAGGAGGGGGGAAAAGGGAAGCGGTTCCCATGAACCAGGTCCAAGGCTTATACAGCCTCCTTAGCAAAGCAGAGCATCTGGCCCCGGGGTTCATTTGCCCTGGAGCAGATGGTCCTGTCCTCCATCCGTGCGGCTGGGCAGGTGGGTGATGGGCTGTGGCTGATGCTGAGCCCCAAAGAGCCTTTTGTCACTTGGAGATTTCGCAGGAGATGAGGTTGAGCTGCACATGGGGGAGGGAGAGGCAGGAAAGAGGTGCTTGGGAGAGTTCTGAAACTCTCAGTCTGAATGGGGTCTTACAGGTGTTTTTTTTAATGTAAAAAGCCTCCAGAGTTCAGTGCTGATCCTTTAACCCAGAGCCTTCATCTTTAGCTGTGCCCACCTCCAGCTCACTTCTATCCCAGAGGACCAGAGTCCAAACCACAGAGTGGCACTCTGACCTCCTGCTCTCACTCCATTTAGTGCATGGGCATCAGTGTGGGGAGGAGAGACTGGCTTTGGTCAGCTTGCCTGGGCACCTCATCTTGCTGAAAGGAGGGTTGGCACATTCAGAGCTACATGTCTGGCACTGTCTGCCTTATCACAATGCCCAGAGAGGCTCAGCTGGGGAAGGCTGGGAGCTTCTGATGGGAAGAGGCCTTGGGGAGACTGAAAAAGTAACTTCAGTCACCTCCCCAGGGTCACAGTGCTGGGCTCCCAAGGCCTGAGTATACCTTGAGGGCTAGTTTGGGGATGCCCTTCCCATAGCAGAGTTAGAGCCTCAAAAGCAGCTGCTACCTTCATTGTCTATGCTGCTAATCAAGGCATTTGGTGGACAAAACCCTTGACAAGGATGTTGCAGGAAAGATTTATGACATGTTGTTTTAAGGCTGTAACCAGAGCTGAACTTAGCAGGTTCCTAAGAGGAATCTCCCTCTAGTACACAGGAGGTTTCCATGTCTGGGGATGCTGAAAAAGGCTGAAGCACAATCCTGGAGTGGGACCTCAGCACCACACTCAATGTACCACACATGAATCTTGCCTCTGGTTTGTTTCCTTTCATGTGTGACATCCGTCTGCGGTGTCTGAAGGGAACACAGGGCTCCACATCCATCCACACTGGAGAACAACCTCCTTGCTTACCCGCCTCTGAAGAGAGAGTTGAGCTTCCCAATTTATCCATATCTGGGCTTACAATCTCTAACAAAACAGCTCTGGGCTGTCTCCTCAGCAGCTGTGACATAATTATTGTTACCAGAGAATTAAGTAAACCCTCCCTCCCTTTGCTGTCCAAGGACTAGAGCACTTCCTCATCACTTCTCCCTGTGCTGGAACAGGATCACTGAGATAGCCCATTTCCAAATTTCTGCTCTGAGATCTCTCACTTGGATCCTTCCTCTTCCTTGGAGGACTTCATACTATGGCACTGCTTCTTTTCTCATCTCACCAGCTTCTTAAAATCATAACCCATTCTCAGTGATGCTGGATGTTATGCAATGATTTTTAAAGATACCGCATCACTGGGACAGGAGGAGGACAAGGAATATCAGCTGTATTGCCTTCTCCAGCTTTTCTCCTTATCCTGCCCCAGAGTCCAACCTGTGCTGCTGCTCCTCTGGGTCTATGGAGGAGGAATTGCAACTGAACTCAATAAGGACTCCAGATGGACCTCCATCTGCCCTTGTCTCCTGTGGAAACCGTATCTTCCACCGGGCCCTTTGCCAAGAATAAAGAAAACTGATGAAATCTGTGACTTTGCCCACATTCTCCTCAGCCCTCCAAGTCTCTGAGCTTCCAGGACAGCTGTAAATTATTCCAGGAGAGCCTATATCCTCTCATTCTGCTGGATTTTCCTACCTCAGCTCCACCACATCCCAAAGGGCGGACAGCACTAGCACAGATCTTCCTCTGGAAGCCTGTTTACTAGAATATGGGAGTAATTTTCCAGATGTGCTGGAGGGAAGTTGCTTTATCCAGGGACCTGCCCATCGTGTGTTTGTGTCCCAGCTAAGACATCTTTTCCTTGCACGGAGGATGCGTGTGTTCGGCATAAGCCTGGACCTGCTCCCAAACCTGGATCTGCTCCCAAACCTGGGCCTGCTCCCAAACACCTCGGCCAGGGCCACATCCAACCAGCTGTAGACTCGCGTGCGCCACGGCAGCTCGGCAGCTGTGGGCAGCTGGCCCCACACAGCCTGGGGAGAGACCAGCCAGCCTGGCAACAGCCTTGCCATCACATCCCCAGCTGCTGCATGGACATTTCTACAGATCTGAGAACATCCCTCCCCATTCAGGCGTGTAGCGACAGGTCACATTCCCTCCCCAGCCAGCCATCCCAGATGGCAGCCACTCACGCAGCATATCCCACCTGCCTGTCCCACCATCTCCAGAAATGATCATGATTTCCCACCAAACTCAACAGGCTCAGTCACATGGGGCCACAAAGAGCTGCCTCACAGCCTGGTAAGGAATGGCCCTTCACAGAATAAGCAGCAAGGAGCCAGCTTGGTTTGGAGAACTGAGAATAATGAAAGGAAACACAATGAGCTGCAGTGCAGTAGGAAGTGAGTGGCCGGGTGCTAAATACAACAGGGGAAAGTCAATGGCAAACAGCTGTGGTGCAGATGCTGAGCAGAACCGAAAGCCTCGGCTCTGCGGGCAGACCGTGACAAACCAGCAGATGCAGCCTGGGATGAGTAAATTGGTTTATCACTAAGAGAGAAGGTCATTTGTCACCTTAGGCAAAACCAATGTGCCACAAATGGGAAACTGCAAATTCTCCGTGACATTGCACTGTAGTGCAGAGAAACCACAGACGATGCTGAGGAGAGCAGCCAGGACACAGGAGGAGGAAGCATTCGACAGGAAGAGAAAGGTCTTGATCCAACTACATCCCATGTTTAGGTTTGAGCAAGTAAACAGTCACATTCATGTTCAAGTGCTTTAATGTTTTATTGGGCCAGGATTTTAGAAGTGATGAAAAGTCTGTATTAATCCAGAGCAGAGGCTCAGCTGAGAGGACAGGGAGGAACCGATCAGTCAGCACGAGAAGGCTGGAGATAAGGGATCAGTCAGTGACTGGTTTATATCAGTGAGGCTTCACTGGGGTTACGCAGCTCCTCAGCATGAGGAGCCAGGAGTGGTTCTGCATGGACTAAATGCAGTCAGTATCTGTGCTAAATCAGGCACTTTAATGGGATTGGGGAGGGGCGAGTGCTGATTTCTTTGAGAAGAGACACTGCAGTCTCCTTGGACTTGTCAGTGCTCTAGATGTCATCCCATCCTGGGAAGGATAGGGGCATGCAGCAGCCAGGCTCTGTCTGTGTTGGATGGGGCTGGACATCCTCAGATGGGACACCTGGCAGTATGAGCTTGTGCTGCAGCAGAGGCTAATACCCCTTCCTGTGTCTCTGGGAAGCATTTAACATTCCTGAAAATCCCTAAGTGCAAAAGAGAGTCAGAGACAGATAAGCATGTCCCACTTTCTGTGATAGGCTGTAGATGATTTGTGCCCAGGACTAGCTCTGCCTGGCCATGCCAAAGAGTGTGTGGGAGCGAATGGAGACAGTCCTGGGCTTTCCTCTGCATTTTCACACTTGTCACTGAATTTTTGAGATTGTTGCTACTCTCCCCAGCACAAAGAAAGGGACAAGATAGTTTCCTGGTGTTGTCTCCTTCTTGCACAAACCCAGATTTGCACATGGTGTGCCAGTCACTGCCCATTCCATGCTAGTATGTGTGTACATGTGTGTCTCACCCTCCTCACCTCCACACACGGGCTCAGGGATGCTTGCCAAGGGCACAGGACTTCTGTTCATACCTGCTCTTTTGTGGACATCTGAGTACAGAAGAGAAAGCGCCGGAGAGCAGATGTTGGCACAGCCTCCTCGTTAGAGATCGGTCCCTGCGGACCATGGGAAGAGCCGCCCATCGGGTAGGTCGGGAATGCCGGTGCCTTTCGGCGTTGTCCCACCGCTCCGGTGCCGTGCCGCGCCGAGGGTTCCCACAGCTGCGCCACAATGGAGGCACAACAGGCTCCTCTGGGGACAAAACCTAATCTGAGAGATACCGAGGCTGAGAAAGCTCTTCCTAAAAAAGACACAGTCAAAAGCTCTCGGGTGCCCTGTGTCCACGGACACCCGATATGCCCGCCTGCGGTATGATTACCTGCAGGCAGGCTTTGTCCGCTCTGGCTCCCCTGAATGTCACACTTGTTCCCAAATACCAGCAGGGAACAATGTGGGGGCAATGCAAGGAAAAGCCTCCTCTGTCCCTCCCAGTCTGAAAGTAAATATCAAATGCCGGTGCCAAAGGGGAGGGAGGGGAATGGCGAGAGAGGAGACAAAAAGGAAAAAGCCTGGGGTTGAGAAATGTCTCGGTGAAACTGGGTCATGGCTATAGGATGACAGGCAGAGAAGGGTCCCTGTTCTCAAGGAGAGTGAGCAGACCCCTCTGTCCAGTGGCTTCTCACTGCTGGTGGCCTCTCAAGCAGACAGGGCTGGAGGGTGCCAAGGAGAAGGGGAAATACACAGCCATCCCTGCCTGTCTCTTTGGCTACCCTGTATGGTATTTCATATGAAGTGAAGTGCTTGGATACTTCCCATAAAATCCTTTCTGTGCTTTGAGAAGGGCAACCATGACGAGATCCAGAAGAGACTGGAGGGCAATGGGTGACAGTGGGGTTGGCTTCACTCTGCCACACTCAGACCCTCCCCCTGCCAATGCCACCATGGCAAGAGACACCACCCTCATGGGGACAAAGAAACTTTATAGGGTCTCCTGTTGGGTCTCCCAAGTCCACCCAATTTCCGGATGCTTTCACATCACACATGGACTTAATAGCCTCTTCCCCATGGACTGCCCAGACATGAGCTGGAAACAATCTGATTTTCTATCCTTATCTTCCCTCCGGGCTGCTGATGAAGTCAAGTCCTCTTCAGCCCCCTCTTTCCTGTAGGCCACACATGGATTCTTCCTCTCAAGGAGTCCCTTTGTCCTTTGAAGGGGATGTGTGTCCAGCTGAATGTGCTGCTGGGCCAGTGGGCTGGTCACTGGTTCTCCCATGTCCTGTCCCTGATGGGGAGATGGTCCTTCCAGCATTCCCATGGTCCTTGGAGCTTGGGCAGCACAGGCAGGAGCCAGGCTTTATAAAAGACTTGCTAGAAATGCAAATAAACACTGTCACAGATGCGGTCACTATTAGCTGTGCGTCCTCTTCAAGCAGCCACAGAACATCCCCATTCTCTTCCCTGCCTCAGGGTGGAAGGGAAAATCAGCTAAAAATGCATGTTTATGTCAGCATGGCTATCCTTGACCCCAGCAGCCAAAGGACACTGGCCCCAGCAGCAGGTTCAGCCAGGGAAATGGGGCAGGAAAAGGAGTTTTTCTATGAATTCAAGCTCTGACCCAAACTCATTGATGTTAGAGGTGATTTTTGTCAGGCTTTGGTGCAATCTTTTAACAACTTACTGGGAACATGGGTGGAGGCAGAGCAGCAAGAGCAGAGGGTGGATAGAGAGCTAGAGAAACAAATCTGTCCAAGCTCAAAGGACTGTAATGCTTCAAGACCCTTCCTTCTATAGGTAACTGAAAAGAACAGTCATATTTCAGTGAAACTGGAGAAGTTGCTCAATACTGCATAGGATCCCAGTGGGAGATCCTTTGTGAGATCCTGGGAGCAAGGCTGGAAGCACACCACACTGTCCCCGTGGAGCAGGGTTTATTGGTGGGATGGATCATAATGAGAAGTCCTCTGGTTTGAGCAGTGACCCACTGAACAAGCCACAGCAGAGACAACTGCTGAAACTGCATTTTGGAGGCACACAGAGGTTCATGCCTTGCAAGAGTTGATGGAAGACTTCCTGCAAGGAGAAGACAACCCAAAGAGCAACCCCATGTATTGCCAGACGGCCACACAGGGAGTGTGACCTTGTCTCACAAGATAACAAGATTTATTCTGCTCCTTCTGATAGGACATTGATTAAGGCTTCCATGCTTGTAAGGGCACTGGGGGTTCAAAGGGCTGAGGGGACAGCACAGAGCAATGAAAGTCAAGATTGTCTTGGCTTCAACCACAGATTTATGGATGCTGTTTGTCTTAGAGCAAGATTGTTACGAACGTCCAACTGCTTGTGAACAGACCAGAAAGGCAGAATCCATCAAAACCGCCAAACTGAGCTGAACTGAAAACAAGGCTCGAGACCCCTGGCGTATCAGGAACCCAAACAAACCGTGCTGCCAGTGCTCGCAGGGCCGCAGGTCAGCTGGCTGTGCTCCCAGCAGTGTGCCTCGCAGTCCGGAGCAGATGAGCTCACCACGCAGCAAGGCTGGAGACCAACCCCGAGCAGGAGGGCAGTCTGTCTGCCTCACACTCGCTCTGACAGCAAGACAGGGCCAGTTTTGTACTCATTCAAGAAAAATGGCTGGTTGGATGGGATGCAGCCGCTCATTCCTCATGCATTTTGGGTGATGGCCTCAGCTAGGGCAACTCAATAGGGCTTTGCCAATAGAGCTGCATCAATCTAAAAGTGATCCCTTGGAAATAAAGCTCAGCTGCAGGTGCTGTGAAGTGGGATTTGCAGCTAAGAAGCCTTTGGTGAACTGAACTCATGATTTTAACCCAATATCAGGCCAGTAATCCCTTGCCACCTGTGCATCTAAGGCAGGAGGATCAGCAGGGACATGTGTGCTCTGTGGACTCGGTGCCTCCAGGAAGCCTTCCTGCACTATTTTTGCAGTGCTGACCTCATGGCTCCTATCAGCCTGCCCTTTTCCAGCTTCCTCTCCCAGATATCTGACTTTTGCTCCGTATTTCCTCATGCATTGAGCAATTACCTTAAGCCTCTCTCCACATTTCTAGGATTCTTGTTTACCTCCCTGCACTGCACAGGGCTCAGATGGGACCCTGCTTTCCTGTCTTGCCTGACCAGTTCCTCTGTTTACCTATAAAACAAATTGCATTTGTTTGATTCTTTTTTTTTTTTTTTTTTAATGCAGAACAACAACTCAGTACTAGGAGAGATGTTTTCTTCTCACCTTTCTACTCATTTCTCCATGGCCATTTTCTCCAGGTCTTACCACCTGCAGAGAGCTTTTCTTCTGCCCTCTCCAAAGGCAGGGTATAGAATTTCTGCTGCAAACAGAAATTCCCATCTTGGAGGAGCCTGGAGTCTCCCACAGTCTTTAACTTGTCCCATACTGACCACTATTGTTTGCAGGGAAGTAAAAGCTTCGATCCCAATGGGCCACAGAGGGGAAATGAAAATCTTTTTGCCTCCCCCACCTCCCTGCTCTCCCCCACTGACCCCTCTCCCCTCCGTGATCCCACACTCTTCCCTCACAAAGCAAATTCTTCCTGGATTATATTTTAATATCTGCAAAGCCTCAAGTTTGAAAGAAAAACAAATGTGAAACCAGCTCATGTGAAAAACAGAGGAATGGCCTCTGTCACTCCTGAGAGCTGGTGCAGGAGCCACATGAATGGGTCAGGGTGGCAGAGCTGATGGCCAGGCCTTGTTAGACCAGGGATTGAGACTTCAGGAGCTTAAACCAGAATAAGATGGGACTGTGGTGCAGTGCAAGGAGACAGCACAATGCCAACCATCTTGGGAGCTGAGTCTCTCTTTCCCCACATATTTCTGGTTCTTACTCCTGGGCAGTTATAGTACATGTTCCTGGTAAAAGTAATGAGGTGGCACTGCAGGGTCCCAAGGCTGTGGATGGGGCATCAGCAGGAGCACAGTACTGCCTCTTCAGGAAAACCCCTCTGCAGCAGCATCCTACCCTGCAGAGGCTGGGATCAAGCTGGAAACAAAGTCTTGCTGTTTCCTGAGCTCTTCTCTTTTGCATTTGACCCAGTTTGGGGAAATGACAGCTTGTCTGTGCACAGCTCTTGCTGAGGGAAGCTCCAGCCCTGGCTGGCCACAGTTCAGCGTGTGGGCTCCAGCAGCCCCTGCAAAGCCCTGGTGTGTTTTTGTGTTCTGCAAAGGGATGGGGTTATTACGAAAGGGAAGTAAGGTGAGAGATAACGATTGACTATGGTTTCCTCTTCCCTCTCGGCTGCCAGTTTGACTGCAGCCCAGGTCGGTGGAGGAGGACGCCGTTGCTGCTGGGTGCCTGTCCAGCAGTGTGTGCTGGCTCCCAGCCCACTTCCTATGGGGCAGGTGGCTGCATCCCCTCCGTGGGCTTGGCACACTCCCTGCACCCTGTTCCAGATGAGCAGCCAGCAGACAGCTTATTCCAGAATAAAAGTCGTATCATTCTGATTGTAAAAGCCAGGGTAACTATTTAATTATGTCCTTCCTCCACCTGAGTGGGCAACCCATACCCAGGATGTTATTTCTAGATGGAGATTGCAGTTAGTTTTCTGACTGGGCAGCACTTGAAATAAACCCTAAAGAAAATTCCTTGACCACATCCTTACATGTGGTCTTTCCAGGCCAGGGAATGGGGAACAAAGGGGACCCTGACAGGACAAAAGCTGTTCTACAGCAACGAGAGGAGCAGTCAGTCTGTCGAGGACGTCTAGTCCCTTCCAAGAGTACAAAATACATCGCCTCCACCCTTCCTGAAGTAAACCTTAATGAGCCACAGGGAACAGGAATAAGGAGTTTCCTCATTTTTGCTCCCAGATTTTGATGATGATCACTGACCTAAGTTTATTCCCAGTGGTATGCAGAAATACTGCACAGTTGTCCAACATATCTTAGTTTCCTGGCCTACAGAATACTTCCTTGTTTCTTTGCTCATCTTGTTACATCAGGATAACAGGCGACACAGGCTGTCCATGAGTCCCAGGGTAACTCACAAACTGGGATAGCTGCTCCCAGAGCACCCAGTGCAGGGATAAAATGGATTATTTTCTCCTCTTCCAGATAGGAGAATTAATTTCCAGTATTTTGACTCCCTTTCATCTTCTGTGTAAATAAAACCAGCTCTGAAGAAAGGCTTTTGACCTCTATGGGTACTGTGAGCATGTTTCCACATCCCTTGGCTGGGAACTTGCCCACTGGGCTCTGTGTGTGGGAAGGCACAGGGGACTGGGGCAGGGTCATTGCCTTGCAGTACACGTGGCTGTGCCTGGCCAGCAGGTCCTAATGTTACCTTGGCTTTCCAGGCACCCTGCTCACATGAGAGCAACTTCAAAGGAACTGCTCAAAACATCAGTGAGTGACCAGCACTGGGCATCTTGGTATGATGTTCCAGCAACATGGAGGGAGCTGGAAATATGCACGGGTGGGGTGGCGTTTGATGGGAGGTTAGTCCCAGGCTAAATATCATCTGGGGGTTTGTCTCTGACTGATCTGAGGAGAAATGTTCTCAGCTCTCTTATTGCCACATGGGTTTGTTCTGGCTTGTCTGTGTTTTAGGGTTTTAAATATTCTCTTCCCAAAGGGATCATCTGTTCTTGCTTAGCTACCATGAGGCCACCCTTTGGCACTGGTGGATTTCAATGGCTAGAAGGACTTGTCATAAAAGACCCTTAGTTCCCTAAAGGATTTTTAAAACCACATTTTTAATGAAGTTTAAGAATTGGATCTGAATGCTTCTGAACAACGTGATCTTGGAGCAGCTGGGCTGAAACCTATTCATGTTGGAAAACCGTTGCTGTGTGTGCCAATATTGCAAGAGCAAATATTGACTTACAAGTATTGCATTTGCAGCTATGAAGAATTCTTTCTGTCTTGTTTGAGTATCAGTCCTTTTCACCTGCAGCCTTTCTTCTGAATAAATTGCTGTTGTAAATTCCAGTGTTTGTTCACATCCTTGTCCTCAGGGTATGGGTATGCTCTTATGGCTTTCATGGAAACAAAGAGATGATCACTCCTGTTATACTGGGGCAGAGAATTGCAGATTTTTCTGGAGAATTTTTGAAGTTTTGTTTTCCTGTTTTAAGTGGTTTCCCTATTTGCTCATGGCTGAGCTCTGTGTAGCTAATTCCTCCTTCATCTGCAGTTGGGCAAAATTATTCCTATTCATTCTCAAGAGAGACAAAAGTCAAGATCCTTCTGTTGGAAGGATGCAGAGTCCAAGCACATCCCTCACCTATGGGGCAGATGGAAGAAAACACCTCCAGCCACAGATGTCACAGTTCTGCCCACACAGCTGTTTGCATGCACAGGGAGATGAAGTGCCTCCAGGAGTTACAGATCAGCTCCATCAGGGCCCAGCTTAGAAGATGCTGTACTTCAGAGTCAGATTATATATAATAAGTGACTTTCCCTGCCTAGGAAACTGCATGGCCTGGGTGAAGGCTTCACAGAGGATGTGATAGAGCAAGGTGGATGGGGAGAAAGGGAAGGAAGTGTTAATACTGAACCCTGTGCACCCACCCCTGTTTGCAGCATGGAGTTTGACATCACCTGCAGCACAGTGATGGGGGGAGAGGCAGCAGAGACGCTGTGCTGGTCCCTGGGGTAGAAGACCGTGGCACCCCTTAGCAAACCCTTGTCCCCCAGAGGGGAGGGGCGGGGGCCCTGCAGTGTTTCTGGGTCGCTGCAGTCTCAGAGGAGCTATTCAAGGGGAAAAACACATGCACATTCCTGAGCACAATGGAGTGCAGCGCCAGTCGATGCTGTGGTCCAGGCGCATCCTTGAAGGACTGAGAACGAAGCTTTACAGGAATACCTGAAAGAGGAAGACTATAGTTAAACTTCCAGTTCCCCCAGAAGGTGGAAGACAATAAACAGTCATCAAAAGGCATTTCCTGCCCATCTATTGTTCCCCTCTCTGAGTCCTGCTCATGCTTTGCACATGGTCTGCAAATGGACAGACTTTCTAATTATAGCACCAGGTGAAGAGCTACGCACACATGTTGTGTCCCTGAGCCTTGGAGCGGTCACTGAGCAGCTGGATGAAGGTGTTTCTTGTAGATATTTGTTGCTGGCAACATTCCTCCTCCTCACAGCTGGTCTCACCAGCCTCAAGAGCCATCCCAGTCTCCCACTCCTATCCTGGGTGCCTGCACAGCTTCAATCCTGCTGGAGGCTGGTGTGGAGCAGGGACTGTTTCCTCCCTGCTCACCCGCCAGAGCATACATAGCACGTCTCCTCTCCAGGTTAGGGCACCTAACCTGTCCTCCATCTCTGCCTGTCTTTATCTCATCCCATTTCCTGGCCCCAGCTTTTCTGTCCTAATTAAATGGTAAAAACACGTGGGATCGAGGCCAGGCACGAATGGTTTCAGCAAAGCAATTAGCCCTACGTGAGCGAGGAACAATTAGCGCTGCTCTCTGGAATTCGGCCATTGTGCAGCTCATTGTATATTTTTGCCTTAAAAGGGGGCCAGTGTGTTGGGAGGAGAGCAAGGGCCCCCATTCGCAGAGCCGGGCTGACATTTGCACTATGTTAGTCATGCTACATGTCAACATTTTTGTGAGCTTTCCAAAAACAGAAATTCTAATGGGATGTTTTAATCCCATCTTCACCCCCGCACATCCCCCTGCCTTTCCCCCTTTCAACTCCCACCTCCCTCCTCCTCCCTGCCTCGCACAGCGCTAATACCATCCTCTCTCAGCTTCAGCGCCCGGAAACCAGGCAAAGCCAGAGCAGTGAAATTCCTATTTAAACTAGCATCACATGAAAAATGAACTGTTGCTTTTAATCCCTTTTGCAGGGGGAATGAGGAGGGAGAAAACAATTTCCCAGGGGTGTGATGGGGGTTTTAGGAGACACCGAGACAAGTTGGGGGAAGTGCTGGATGAATACTGACTCACTCATCTACCTTTGAAAAAACACTCAGTAACTTAATTGGGACACCCCAGGGGCAAGGAAAAAGCCAAGACGCTAAGGGGGCCCAGAGAGAAATCAAATTCCCTGGGGGCAACCAAACTTTTGAAACAGCCTTGGCAGTAGTGTTTCAGGGCCAGGGTGACCCATGTAGTATCTGATCTGGGTCAGATGCAGAGGGTGTGCTGGACCTATCGCTGCTCCAGGCCCAGCTGCAGGCACTGAGATGCTCAGGTCTGGACATGGAGTTCAAATGCATCCCTGATTCTCTCACATCTCTCTCTCCTCAGGAGGTTTTGGAGCTGTAGGCAGCTGTGGGCAGGAAAAGAATGGTTAGTGTCCCATCACGGAGTGGGGACTGACCACTGCATCAGACATGGACCTTAAAGCAGGAGATTTAGGGAGTTATTAAGGCAGGTGAATAATTAGGGAATTAGCAAGGCTGGAAGGCAGCCCCAGGGGCAAGAAGCCGCCTTGGGCTTGTCTCAGTCCCCTGATGCAGCACCAGGTCTGTCCCCAGCAAGGACAGTCTGGGCATTGCTCTTGCCCATGGCTGCTGGCACAGCTGGGCAGAGCTGGGCTGTGCCCTAAACTGGGCTGCTGTGCAGTGTTTCAGGGCCTGACCTCACCTGCTCCTGCTTGTTGCCTTCCTTGGTTCTTCCCTTTTCTCCTTTTGCACAGGTACCACAGCAGCAGCTGCCAAGCACAGTGCTGGGTTTGGCTGGGATGGGCTCTGGGAGCAGCCTGCCTTTGGTTGCTGTTCCTTGTGCTCTAGTTCTGCTGTTGCTGGAGGCAACTGGGTTCACTGGGCCTTTGTCCAGTTCAGTCCAGCCCACTATGAGATTTGATTCCTGCCTCCTCCTTGGGGTAATCATTAAATGCTTCCCCTGACATCAGCTTCTGGCTGCTCTTCAGAAAGGCAGTGGGGAGAGGGACAGATCACAACAGGAACATGAGAAAATTTGGGGCCAGAAAGAATGGGAGGCCAAAAATTAAAGGCCAGGAGCTGCAAGCTCCACTGACCACACCTCTGGAAGAAGCTTGGGACAGGCTGGCCATCATCTGCAGCAAAATATGACCTCAGCTTGTTGTGCTCTGGCCCTGCCTGTACAGATGGACACGTACAGACCGACACGTACAGACTCCATGAACAGCCCACAAGGCAATCTCCCAAACAGGCAGCAGCCCAGGGGACAGGGACCGTGGGATCTCTGCCACTGTCACCTCTTGGGGAACTGAGGCACGGTGAGATGAGCAGTCAGTGGAAGCCCCACCCATCTCTGTCAGTCCAACTATCAGAGCACTGCTGAAGGTTCTGGCTCTGCAATCACTCATGCAGTGCACGGTTACCAGACATTTAAACTCTGCTTAATTAGTTATTATCTTTTACCACCCCAAGCCCACACTGACAGTCTAAGCAGTGTGTAACAGCAAATCTTTGAACGAGGACAGCTCTAAAACTCTCTGGCTTGCTCTCAGGGTCAACACCAAATGAGAGACCTGCAGCCAGAGACAGCCACATCCAATCCAGCATCCCAGGCATCCAGCCCAGCATTCCTGGTTAGCAGGAGGGTCCCCCACTCCATGGCCCAGCAGGTGAAGAGGAGGTCCTCCTGCCCGCCAGCCCAGGGATTTTGGGGTGGGAAAGACAGATCTGTGAGGATAATCTTCAGCTGCCCCACAAGCTGGGAGGAGAGAGATGCACAGGCTGTGGGAAAGCAGGGTTACATCCAGCTGGTTTCACTAGTTCAGGTTCAATTTCCCTCATCTTTTAACCTTCATTCAATGGTTTTAACATTAAAATGTCATGCCCCAAAAGAAGGAGTGGGAAGCTCCCCTTGCCCACCTGACAGTGCCAAAACTCCCCTGAGATCCATCTCGACCGTGAAGCCCTGAGAGAGGCATTAAATCAGCGGCAGACGCCCCACCAGTCTCCCCTCTTCCCACATCTACCTCCCCTCCCCTGGACTGAATAGGGAGCATGAGAAACCAGGCTGGGCAGGGATGGCCCCGTGCCCCTCGCTTTCTTTCAGGATCAGAGCATCTACAGGGCTGCTTGTCTTCCCCCAGCTCCTCTCCCCCCATCAACATCGGGGGCTGTAACATGGGGCCAGTGGGCTTGGAGATGGAGAAAAATGCAGGAGCAGGGAGGGGGAGACAGGGACTGTCCCCACCCGCCACCACCACCGCCAAAGCCCCAGATTCTTAGACCTGGAGGAGTCACCACCAAATTCCATTCAACTGACAGAAAAGAAATCAAATCCTTTTAAAGAGAGCCCACTTTCCCCGCAAGAATGCTCCCTCGGCCTTTTGTTGCAGGGCTTTGCTTGCTCCCAGCAGCTCGGAGGAAGCTGCTCCAATACATTAACCAGTTTAACTTGCTCGTGACCCCCTCTGCCCAGCGCACAATGAAACTCTTCGCCCGCTTTTTTCCCTGGCTCCTTTTCAGGAGCTAAATCCCCCGCTGTTCCCTGCTCGCTGCCTCTCTCGCACAACCTTTCTCAGGCCTCTGCTTCAGCTCCGGGAAAATAATGACGCTTTGCATTTGTATAGCCCCCCGGCCCCGTGGGATCTCGCAGTGCCCTGTACGGATCGAATTGTGTCCCCCCCCCCGCCCCGCAGTTCCCCGAGGTGGAGGGAAAATGCAGTGTAGGGTCTCAGGCCGTGGAGGGTGGATGGGTCTTGCAGCAGGACGTGGAACAGAGTGGTGCCAGTGCTGGAGAATATCGGGAGATGATGGGGATGGAGTTTAGCATCAGGAGATGTATCATGAGCACCCATTATAGATTTGGGTTCCGGGCAGAGAGGCTGACGTGCTCCGCTCTTTGTAGCCACCTCAAAGACACTGCCAGACCCTCTGCTACACGGGCAGGAACGTTTTATGTTCCGAAGGTGCTCAAAAGAACTTCAATAGATGAAAAACTGAGCCCTTGCCCTGGCCCTGAATAGTGGAGCCCATCAGACAATGGGAAGTTAACCAAACCCGGGCCAGGAGCACAGAGTTCTGCCGCGGGGCGCTGCCGTTTTCCTACCAGTAATTGATGCAAAGTCTCTTTTGTGCTCTCAGAAAATCCCAGAAAGAAAAAGCTGGGCGGGGGGGGGGTGGTGGGTGGAGGGCTGGGGATGGGATAGCGGAGCGGTGAGAGGCAGACCACGGGCAGGATTCAGCTCCTGGGCTGCCCTCCTCCGACATATCCCTCACAAACCTCAGCAGGGCACTGGAGCGGTGGCCGCCCTGCCGCACGTCGGGGCCGAACCCCGTTAAATACCCGCGACAATACGACAGCGGCGAAGTCGGCGCCTGACAGAGCTTTTAACCCCTGTCCGACGGAGCGCGTAAATCGCTCCGGGCAGACAATGCGGCTTTGCAGCTCGAGTGCGGCATTTCTCTCGGATGACCTGAACACTTTATAACTGGGGATTTATTAACCATTTTTAGCAGCCCTGAGAACCTGGGAGCCTCTTAGGGACCACCTATCGAGTGCTGGGGTCAGGCTGCGAGCAAGGGCGATGTGGAGAGTTTAAACCAATTTAAACCGACCTAATACCACGGTATGGCTGAAAGGGAGATGCCCCACGTGCAGCCCCAGTCCTGGGTTGGTGAGGGGCTAAATCCAGCCAGCTCCAGTGGAAAACCAGTATGGGGTTTCAGTGTAGTTAGTTTGAAGTGGGGGTGAGCATATCCCTGAGATCTGGGGGACTTCGGCAAAATATTCTGACTTAGAACCATCCCTGTGGAGTCAGGCAGAGTGGGGAGCACAACACGACCCTGCAGCAATAGCTGGCCTCACCCTGCGACATCTCAGTGAGGCGATTTATGGACTGTGTATAAAATGGGATCCTTGTTGGGAGAGGAAGGGAGATGCTTCTCCCAGTGCAGCATGGACATCCCTCCTGCAGAGCAGCCATGACAGCATTCCTCTCCCTTGGCCCTTTTATATATGGGGCACTCAAATTTGTCTCGTGCTGGAGCCACCCCTGTCAGGGTTAGGCTCTTTGTACCCAAGAGTGTCTGAATGCCGAGGAACTGGGCACCAGATATTCCTGAGACGATCCTCTTCCTGCTGCCTGCCACTCAGGTGCCATCCTGTGCCCACCGAGGGGTAAGCAGAGTGACCACTCACCACATCCCCAAGGGGGACAGTGCCTCGCTGGGGACATCCCCGTGGCAAGTGAGGACCGAGCCAGGAGGCCAGGCTCCTGGAGAGGAAGCCTGCGGGGATGGAGCCAATAGCTGGACAATCCCGGAGGAGTCTTGTTCTGGCGGGACAACACCGCCAAAAGAACAGCTTCCCCTCGCTGCCGTGGCTCACCGACCCTGCGCCTCCGAGCTGAGCCGAGCGGTAGACCCGGGCAGGGGGTGACAGGCAGTGCGGGGAGGTCGGGACAGTCCTTGTGCCGGCACTGGTGGCAGCACAGCGGCTCGTCAAACCCCGCCGCATCGCTCGGGGCCGGCAGCGCACAGAGCCCGTATTGTCGCTCGCCCCGCGGCGCCGGCCGGGACCCCAACATCTGGCCACAGCTCGTGTCCCCAGCCAGTGCCGGCACTGCGGCAGTGGGAGAGCAGCTGGTCGAGGGAAAAGTGCCTTTCCTCCCCTTTTGGCTCCTGGAGAAAGGGACTCTTTCTTCATTCAGGGTTTTGCCGTTCGGGCTTTTCAGCTGCCTCTCAAGCCGCGGTTGCTGTGCCATCGGGTTGGAGACAAAGGGCTCCCCAAAAAA
>VXBX01001788.1:907785-964802 GCA_013400415.1 Scytalopus superciliaris | reverse complement strand
AGCCCCAAAGGTCACTTGTAGCCCCGTCCCCTCCCATTGAGGCTCCTTGCAGATCTGGGCTCTCCCCACCAGCCTCGGCTGGCGACCTGAGCAAACAGGGCTGGGTTAACCAGTGCAGCTGTATGCTAATGACCGCTGCCCGCTTAACTCTCCTCCGCTGAGTAAAGTCAACCCCACTATTGTACCCACGTCCTCAAACAAGCCACAAAACCCCAGCGCGTTCCCGGGGCCGGCTGTGGGGTGGCACCCAATTTCCAGCTCACTTGTAATTCATCATCCCCAGCACTCGGCTCCATCGTCCCCCCTCTGCTCCCTCCTGCCTTCCCCCCCCAGCCCTTTTGTCTTTCTTCCTTTGCCCTTTTGTGCACGTCTGGTTTTTAATAGCGCTTGGCAGCTGGTTGTGGTTTCTCTCCTCCAGCTTTGTTTGCTGCCCACTGATTGATGGCGATGCCTTTCCCACCCCCTGCTCTCTCCTCTTGCTTCTCGTCCTTCTCCAAATCCCAGGCCAACAGCAGCCCCCCCCACACTCCTCCTTCCCAGGCAGCATATGCCAGGAATTAGCTGTGTAAATAGAGGAGTGCAGCCGGGCGGGTAGCTCGGGAGCACGGGGAGGAGAGCGAGTGCTGCCTGGAACTTTGGGGCCACGCTGGGATGGGCAGTGAGGGACCGTCCGCTCCTCGGGGCTGGTGAGAGGCACCCACGGGCACCATCTCGGCCACCCTGAGGGGTACACGGGGAGCCGAGAGGAGGCATGGGGGTATTGTGCAAGTGTCCAGGGACAGCCACGTGCTGTTGACACAGGTGGGGACGCAGTTGGCAGCCGGCGCCACGGGCAAACACACCTGCCTGGGCGGCTGCTTTGACATCCCCGGCCACATGCGCTGGCTAAAGTCTGAAATCCCTGCTCAGATCGAGCCGCGCTCTGCACCTGCTGCCCTCCACGCAGCCGCCTCGTGCTGGGGACAGCCCCTGCAGCACCCGAAACCTGCCTGGCAGCTGCTGCCCGGTGGGAAGCGTGAGAGGATGGGAGGAGGCTGGGGTTTGCATCCCAGTGGGGCTTGGCACCCTTCTTGGTCTAAAGCTGAATGTGTTATGGGGATGTCTGGCTCCCAGGTGCCACTTGGGGTTTTGGTGAGGGGGAATAAGTCACTGCCAGCATCCTGGAGGGACTGATCCTGGGTACTGCCCAGAGGTGCTTCGTTGCATCCAGAGCCACATGGTCTCAGCCCCTTGGTCCTCAGAGGTGCCTTGTCTTCTCTTTCAGACCTTCATCTTCACAGACGGGGAGGATGAGGAGCTGAAGAAGCAAGCACGTGAGTCTGTGGCTCTTGCCCCTTTGTGTGTGTGACATGGCCAGGTCCCCTGAAGAGCCTCCACCTGTGGAGCATGGCTGGCATGGAGCCTGCCCTGGAAACTCCAAAACAGCCCTCACCACAGGGACCTGGGCTGAGAAGGAGGCAACTCATTTCACTGATTATGCTTAAAGCACCCTCTGCCTGGGAGCCCCACCGGGGGACAGGTTTTCTTCCCAGTCAGCCCAGCCTGTCTCCCTCATGAAGCTGCTGGGGATCACACTAACAGGATGGGGTGCCTTTGTACCACTTTGTCCCCGGGGATGAGCTGGGATTGATGGGCAATGCAGACCGGGTTTTATGGGAGCATTTCCCTGGCAGCCATTCTCCAGGCTGGAGACAGTGTGGTCTATTCTCCCCAAGCAAATGGCTTCTTTTCAGGCTGGGAAGTGATTGCCTTTGAGCCAGGCAAGCAGAGCAGGGCAGGGTTTTTGCTACCATGTTCTGGAGAAGCTGGCTCACAGAGACCCCTCACCTCCAGGGTGGCTGGTGCATGGCTCTGGGATGGGCAAGGTGTTGTAGGGTGGCATTATACATAGAATGTGGGATAGGGCTGAACTATGGTGCATCCCCTGCATCCCTTGCATCCTCACCCCTTGATCATCCTTTCCTAAAAGACACTCCCCAAAAAATTCATCATTTGCCCAAAGCAATGTGGCATGGAGGTCTTTGAGCATCAGGATGAGTTTCCATCCCCCTGGCACACCTGGGACATGCGTGGTGAAGTGTCACCATTTGAGCACATGGGGAGAGGTACGGGATGCACCAGTGCTGGGCTTTGACCCCCATTTCTTCACACAGGAAACGTCATCAACACCAACTGCTCTGCTGCCCACAGTCGCCAGGCCCTGTCCTGCAAGATGGCCGTGGAGTACGACAAGTTCATTGAGTCAGGCAGAAAGTAAGTGGTGCCCAGGGCTGCTGCAGAGGCTGGCAGGGCTGAGGGGATGGGATGGCACAAGCAAAGACCTATTTTTGGGGCTGTATTGCAGTGTGGGGCCTGGGGAGCTGCCCCAGGCCGATGTGACACTGCTGTCACTGCAGGTGGTTCTGCCATGTGGACGATGACAACTATGTGAACGTGCGGATGCTGGTGAAGCTGCTCTCCAGCTACCCCCACACACAGGACATCTACATCGGGAAGCCCAGCCTGGACAGGCCCATTCAGGCTACAGAGAGGATCAGTGAGAACAAGATGGTGAGAGTGGGGAGAGAGGTTGGATCTGGTTTAAGTTGGGCTGGGTGGAGAAGGAGGTCTCACCAGTGTTGTCTCCCATCTCTTGCAGCACCCTGTGCATTTCTGGTTTGCCACAGGCGGAGCGGGGTTCTGTATCAGCCGGGGGCTGGCACTGAAGATGAGCCCCTGGGCCAGGTAAGAGCTTTGGTGTTGCCTTCCCATGAGGACTTGTCGTGGACCCAAGAGGGTGCAGAGAGGCAACTTCTTTGGGGATGGATGTTGTATCATGTCCCACCACTTTACCCTTTGCCTTGCTGAGGTTGTCTGAAGGGGGCTTGGGAACAAGCTGGGAGGGGTTTCAGTTCCCCCAAACTGACTTTTAATCAGAGCTGGGCACCCACTGGCCAAGCTCAGCCCCCACAGGGTGCCCGTGTCCCCTGGGATTTGCTCCTCTGCAGCCCCTCTCTGTCTCCCCGCAGCGGGGGTCACTTCATGAGCACCGCGGAGAAGATCCGCCTGCCTGATGACTGCACCATTGGCTACATCATCGAGTCTGTGCTGGGTGTGAAGCTCATCCGGAGCAACCTTTTCCACTCCCACCTGGAGAACCTCCACCAGGTGCCCAAGTCGGAGATCCACAAACAGGTACCCCAAGTTGTCACCTAAAAATTGGGCAGTGTGACCAAAGCATCGGCAGAGGGGAGAAGCCCCGTTGGCCCATCCCTGTGGGGTGATGCAGAGCGACTGGAGGCTTTGGGGCATGGGGTGAATCTTGCAGCCCCCCATGCCCCTGCTTGATCCTTATGGCCACGTCAGCCACTTGACCCCACTGTGCTTGCCCTCCCAGGTGACACTAAGCTACGGCATGTTCGAGAACAAGCGCAACTCCATCCACATGAAAGGAGCCTTCTCTGTCGAGGAGGACCCATCCAGGTGAGATGGGGGTACCCTGTCCCCCACAGGCTGGGGTGCCAGGGGGTTGCCACCGTCCCGTGCTCAGCATTGCTCCTCTCCTCTACAGGTTTCGCTCTGTGCACTGCCTGCTGTACCCCGACACGCCGTGGTGCCCCACCAACATGGTTTACTAGGAGGCGCGTGTCCCCTCCAACCTCGTCCCGAATTTCCCCGGTATCCGACGGGCGTGCGGGACCTGCGTGCGGGTGTGTCAGTCTGGCCTCGCCGCGAGGCGGATGGACAGACAGACATCGTTGCTGTGGTATTGCACAGTGTGTGTGTGTACTGAAGGCTGCTGTGCGGCCCCTTGTCCCCTGCCCTGCCTGCCCGGCTGCCCGTGCCCGCTGCCTGATCCGGCCGGGATGGTGGAGAGGGACAGGTCCTGAGCACTTAACTGTTGGGCACCCCGTGGCTGGCGGGCCCCACGCCATGCGTGGGGAGCGACCACAGTGCGGGGCCTTGCCCACCCCGGGCTTGCTTCCCCTTGATTTCTTTTCCTTTCAAATGTTAAGTTTCTTTTGGTGTGTTCCTCCCCTCTTTGCATCTGCCCTCTACCCCACTCTCATAACCCCTCACCCGCCCCATCCTCTCTCCCAGTCCTGAAATCTCAGCAGCGAAGCTCTGGCTCCCAATTTGGATGAGGGATCCCTGTGAGTTTTGCACCCTGGCTCGGCAGGTGGGCAGAGCAGGCAGAGGCGGGCAGGGCAAGCCTCTGGCCATGGCAGTGGCTGCTCCAGGGTGCTGCAAAGCTGCTGGGTGCTGGATGGCAGCACTGGAGGGAGACAGGGTGTGCTGGTGTTAGCTCCATTTCTTGGAGCTCCCCCCGTATGGCTGAACTGTTGCTGGCAGCACCGATCTGTGCACTATTTATAGATTCATGTAAAGACTTTCTATAAATATGGGGGTGGGAGGAGGGCTTTTCCGGAGCTGCCGGAGTGGCGTGGGCACTGTGTTTGTACAGGGTCTCCCTCCAGTGCCTGCCCACAGGCAGCCCTGCACCTCTGCAAAGGAGCCCCTTGAAGTCCGCCCAGAGGCTGTGTGGGTGTCCCCTGCCCCACTGTGGGGCCAGAGCACCTCCAGCACTGACCTGGCTTTGGGTGGCCAAAACACCCAGGAGGCACCCGTTCAGCCAAGCCCCTGCCATGGGCAGGCAGCATTTCCCAGCCCAGCCATCATGCTTTCCCTGATGGAGAGGGATTGATCCAGGGAGGGAGAAGGATCCTGCATCCTCTGAGAGCTGCCTTGCCTGCCACCACCAGCCTTGTGCCCCTGGGCTGAGCCAGAGCTGAACGTTTCCAACCTGAAGCTGAGTGAAAATAGCCCATAATGGGTGTGTTGTAAATATGTTATTGTGCCAGTATTTTTTTTACTGTGCCTTTTTTTTTAAGAAAGAAAAAAAAAAAACCACATTGAGAAATATGTAGATTTTAAAATGCTTTTTATACATTTTCTGTGGATCGGAAAAAGAAAAATCCCCAACCTTTGATAATCTGTTTAAGAAAGAAAAAAAAAATTGCGATGTCTTGTAACTATCACTTACCTTAATTTATATGTTCCAGTATCTGGAACGTCACTCTGTGCTTTTTGTAACTAGGATGTGTTTAAAGCAATAGCTGTGGGAAGGGGAACCAGCATGGACAGTGTGTTCTCAGGGACCTGAACCCGATTGCTGCCACGGGGTTCCCGTGGGAGCGGTCACCAATAAAGCGGCTTTTTTGCTGACCACAGTCACCTGGTCCTGGGCTCCGGCGTCTCTTTATGGATGAGCTGCTCTGAACACCCCTTGATCCCCCGCGGGTGTTGTCACCTCCGACCAAGCTCTCAGGGATGCACCGAGGAGGGGTTGCGCCTCCATCCCTGTTTTCCCACGGGTACAGGGATCCGCTGGCCATTTGCATCCCCGGGTGTGAGGGTCTTCTCCTCCTTCCCCTTCCCAAAAGGCTCAGACCGGGCTTGTCACCTCAGGGCTGGTTTTTCCCAGGCTCAGGGGTGGGAGCGGTGGCGGCTGGGATGAGGTGAGAGCCGGTTGTTAGCAGGGTGTTGTTAACAGCCGGCGGGCAGGCGTGTGCGTGGGAAGGTTGGGGGCTGCCAGGGGGGCAAAGAGCCCCTTCCCTCACAGCCCTTCCCTCTCTCCTCCAGAGTTTCAGCCAATACTGCGTATCCACCTGCCAGTAACAAGCCCCAGCTTTCTGGGGCTGTGGCAATATCATAAGATCTGCCCCCTCCCAAACCAGTCCTGTTTGTGCCACTGGTACCAACTTCCACCTGCACCTCCTCCCCACCTTCCCCGCCTCCCTACATACCCAACACCTTTTTTTTTTTTTTCTTTTCAAGACACACTTACTTACTTCACAGTTTCACTTGAATCTCTGGGTTATCAGGGGTTGGCGCTGCTAAAAATACAGCCTGGCAGGAAGTCGGCGTGTGCTGAAGCAGCCACCCCTCCTCCCAACACCCTCTCACCCTTCAGACAGCCACAAAAATCAAAAGTCCCCCTTGGGCTGCTGTGGGCAAGGTGGAGCTCTGGCTGCTGCCCCAGAGAGCCAAGCATTGCCCTGACCTGGTCACCCCAAAAAGCCCTCTGGAGAAAGGGACGGGTGGAGAGCAACACTGCCTTCCCCCAGCTGGCTGGGGCCAGGGGTGGTGTGGTGGGTGCAGGATTTGGTGCCCCTCAGCCCTCCCCTGGTGCAGAGTCAGCAAAGGGCCCTGTGTCAGGCACAGGAAGCCGTGACACTGTGGCACTCTCTGCTCGCCCGCGTGCTTTCCTATTGCTCATGGGCTGCGGTTTCAGCAGTGTGGGCGCTTCCCGGCAGCCCCATCACCCACCCTGAGCCTGACCCTGCCTTGGCCCCCTGGGCTGGGATGGGAGTTGCATCCAAGACTGGGCATCACCCATCTCACCCCACACAGGGATGCTGTTCACTGCACAACAGCCCAAATCTTCTGATATGTGCCCACCAAGGCATTGGGGAGCCACGGGTTGTGGCACAGGGCTGGCATGCTGCTGCAAGGAACAGGAGCCCCTGACAGGAGTAAAGGCTGGGAGGGTGCTGGGCATGGTGCAACACCTGGAAGGGTCTTCAAAAGCAAAATAAATTAAAACAAAATACAATAGAAAAGAAAAATAAAATAATAAAAATACCCCATTGAGCCTTCAGGAGCAGGGGCAGGCAGCTCACCAGCTCTCCAGTTTGTCTCCCACCAGGCTCCCAGCCTCTCCCTCCTCCCTTCCCTACTCGTGGGCCGAAAAGTAAATAAATAGACGCAATAATAAACAAAAGGAAAACAAAAGCAAAGCCTGCTGCTCTCGCATACTTGGCAGGCTCCACAGGCCAGCCTGCTTTCATCTGCACCCCGGCGCTGGTGTGGGACGTCCTGTTTACTCTCCCGCGCTCGCGGCAGCTGATAAGGCAGCTCTACCTTTTGGAGAGTCTGGTGTGTGGTGGTGGGGTGGGGACAAGCCTGGGGACACTGCTGTTGTGTTGACATCACCATGCCCAAGGGATGCTCCAGCATCATGCCTGGCCAAAGGCTTTCCCCATCCCTGGGTGGTTGCAACATCAAGGACAGAGAGTAACACACTGGTTTAGTCCTTTTTGTTGCTTCCCATCTCCTTTTTTTTTTCGGTTTAATTTGCATTTGGGTCACTTGCTGTCCTGGACTTCATGTGAATCACTGTGTTCCCAGCCCAGCTGTGGGGATTCTCAGTGGGGAGCGTGTGCGTGGCAGTGGAATGAACACCCATCCTGGCACTGACAGCAGCGAGAAATACTCGAGACTTGGGGTGGGAGGGCAGTGTTGGGAGACAACAAAACTTGTGTGAATCAGCTCCAAGAGCCACTTCCAGCTGCTTTGGCCCAGCAAACTGGAATATTTGTGGGAAATGAAGATAAAAGCACCCGAATCGCGGGGCCTGAGCAATGCATGCAGCACTCCGGCTTTGGGAGTTGCCTGTCCCAGGGCTGGATGGGAGAGTGCTGGGACCCCATGGGCTCATGATCTACATCCCACCACCTCTGTGCAGCTGGAGGTGGCTAAATCCACCACCAGCATTGTCTTGGAGTGAGGGGCTGTAAAGTCCTACAGCAGAGTGTGATGGCTGCAGGATGGCTGAGATACAGTGCTGGGGTGTGCAGGTCAGCCCCCGAAGAGCAGCTCCCACATTCCCTTTATTTTTTGCAGCTTTCTACTGTTTCCCACCCCTGTATAACACACAGGTGGTTAAAATAAATAGCCCCCAAGCCCTGCAAAGTTTATTTTTCTCTTCCTGACTTTTAAGACCAGCCTTGAATCTATCAAAACCAATTCCCCCAGCCTCAGAGCTCCCGGCAGCCACTGCTTCTGGTATGCCTCAGCTGCCCAGTGGGGCCAGCTCTGCTCCTGTAGCCATTTGGCAAGCCAAGAGTGGAGGAGGAGATAAATGAGCATCTTAAAAGCAGCTGGAAACACTTCCCACGGCACTGCCAGATGAGATCCACAAAGCTGCAGCTTTACTGCACAGCTCTGCTCCCAACCCCTCCTTCACGCTCCTTGGTGGGTGTGTCCCCCCTCCACTGTCCCTCAAACCAGGGTGGTTTCACCAGGGAAACAGTGTCAGCTCTGTGCCTGTCCATGCTGAGGGCAGGGACCTGAAAGCAGCAGTGACACCGTGGTGGTCTGCACTGGGTGATGCTCCAGCCATGCCCACATCATTGCGGTGAGCCCCCCTTTATTCAGGGGGACACAGGATGGGTTGTTGAGTTTGAAAGCCCTTGGGAGCAGGGGGTCATGCTGACTCCCTGTTGAATAACCCATCCACAGGCCCCAGAGCTGATGGTTTTGGAACAGATCATGAGTGGCCGGGTGATTTATGGGGTGCAAGCGCCAGGTTCCGTGATGTTTGGCTGGTGGGAAGAGGAAGCGGGTGGGAGAAGCACCAGCATCTGCAACACCTCGCAGTGAGAGAGGAGCTGTGCTTCCTCCCACTTCCCTCCAAGGACTGGGAGCGATTAAAAAACTCCCTAAGCTGGGATTTTTGCTGAGGTCATGGTGAGAAACACTGCCTGCTCCAGGCAAAGCCTTCCTTGCCTGCAGAGCCAAGGCAAACGGCCCTGCAGTCCCTCCAGCAGTTCATCAGCTGCAGAAGGAAAAGTCCCTCTGGTCCTGTCACCATCCATCCCCTCTCCACCACACAACAGCACGAAGGCAGGGCTGTGTGACCAGCTGCTTCACCATTGTGGCCACAGCCAGGTCACCCTCCAGCCCTGCCTGGCCACCCCAGCAGGTGAGGGCAAATGAGCCAGGAGATACCGGGATGCTGGGACACACCAAATCGGGCTGCAGACACGGGGTGAGGAGGAGCATTCCTGTGGCTGCCTCAGCTACAAACCCTCCCGCCTTCCAAGCGCAGGGCTCCAGCATCCCCACGTGGTCAGACCGATTCGAGTCTTCCCGTTTAGGGTTTTTTTTTTCCAGCGAACACTCAGTTCTGTCCTGGCCCCCCTCGCAGTGCAAGGACGAGTTGCCTCCTCCTGAAAGCACCGCAGAGAAGGGTGGGGAATGGGGTTGCCTCTCTGGGATCAGGATGCTTTAGAAGGATAAGCTGTGATTTCAGCTGCCTGCTGCCTTCCTGGACGCGTGGGGAGTGGAAATCCTCGTTGAACCATCCCGAAGGAGAACCAGCTCTCAGGTGAAAGGAGTTGGGCAGATCCAGGCCATCTCCTCAGCAGCAGATGCTGCCTGCACAGTACCACGTTGGGCAGAAAGCAGCTTGGGTCATTTGCCACTCCAAGAGGTGACAGGAGACGGGGGCACAGTCAGTAACTGTGTCCCAGCAGCCACCAGCTCTGCCTGATGGTTTTCCAGCCGCCAACCCACCAACAGCTCTCAGCTTGTGTTAGCACAGCTCAGCACACTACAGAGCAAAAATGTTTGAAAGCACCTCCCCGGGGCATCCCTCCCTGCCTTATCTTGGAGGACAGAGATCTAAGGGACCACTACTGAAGGCTGATCTGAGGGTGAGGTTTATTAAAACACATACTTCACCCTTCCCTCTGTTTTCCCCAGGCTCTGGATGGCTCAGGAGAGAGCCTTGCCCTGCTCCTGCTGGGACAGGGAGTGGTGCAGAGGGGATGGCTGGCTGGAAGGCACTGGGAGAGGTCACTGGGCAGGTGGCCTTTGCATGTTCCCATCCCTGGTGGAGTCCATAAAACTGGTAAAATATTTACATGATCACTCTGACAGAGGCTTTGTTTTCCTTCATGCCATCAGATTCCCTTGACTGCTTCAAGCCCTTTTAGACCTTTAGAGAGCAGGTTTAATCATCTCAGATCAGGGATGAAGATGGAAAACATTGATTTCTCCTTTAGCTGGGGGGGAAAAAAGAGAGAAATCTGTCAATTATTAGTTAAGGGAGGAAAACTGGTCTGTGTTGAGATTCACAGCCATTAGGGGGAAAGTCACAACAAGGAGTTCTCTACAGTTCTGCAATGGACTGACAGGCAGGACTCGAGAGCACAGGTGTGGGTTTCAGCCATACTCTCAGCTTTTAAAAAAGTACATGGCATTTACAAAGACAGAGTTAAATTATTGCTTATCCCCACACCTACGAAGGGCCGAGCTGAAGTCAGGGCAAGAACAGCAGAGGATGGAGGCAGGAGCCCAATCGCTCCATTTGACCCACAGGATCAGGCAGAAAACAGATCAAGAAAATTACAGGAGGGTAAAGGTTTCAGTTCACCACTTGACAGCGACGTGGCAGTGGGTCTGTGATCAGAGAGGAGTACAAACAAAGAACTAAAAAGAAACCCACAAGACCCTGGGGCAGATTGAAAAAGATGAGCCCACGCTGGGCTGCACCACCCACCCGGCTCCCCGGGATGTTACCAAAGGCACGTACATGCATTTCCTTGTCTCCTGAAGAGGGACACCTTCTCCATGGCTGAGCTGCTGGCACACCCTCCCAGACCATTTTCTCACACTTCTGGTAGTGAAAATGAGCTGCTTGCGTTGGCTGCTGCTCCAGTGTGGAATAACCAAGGCAGGAGAGGAGGTCTGGGGGTATCACACACACCATGCACAGGGAGAACATCTCCCCAGGCTCTGTGCCTCCCCCAGCTGCTCCAGCATCTTCTCCTGCAGTGCCTGTAGCCCCAGAGGTCCCCAGTACCAGTCTGGTTCCATGCCCCCTCTGGGAGAAAATACAAATCAATAACTAGGAACAATGGTTTTAAATCATTTATTTTTAAAACATGAAACCCAAGCTGAATAGAAACCACAGAAATTACATTTAGGTTTTTTTGTTTAGTATTTGCAAACCAAAAAGTTACAGTAAAAAATAGCTACGTTACAATCAATAGAACTACAGAATTAAAAGTAAAGATACAAAAATGGGCTCAATCCTCTTTAACCCTCACAATTTAAAAACATTTTGGGTAAGTGCAGGAACACTTGAAAGAAACTAGCAGGTCCAAAGTTTTTAAAAAAAAAATTATATATATTTATATATTATATATGTATATAAAGTGGTATGATATACAACCATTATGGTTAAGAAGAAAAAAAAAAAACCAAATCAAGAAACAGAGAAGTTACAAAAAGGCCAGGTACATGTTCACCATTAGGTTTCTGTGCACAGTGTCCAAGAAAATAAACTTCCCTCTGAATGATGTGAGTAAAACTCATGGAGCCTCCCGTTACCAAGGGACCTGAGGCACACGACGTGACAGCTGGGCAGCTGGACCCAATGCAGAGCACAAGGAAAGGAATGGAGCTTTTCTGGGACTTCAGCAGCCTCCTGGGCAGAGGCCACTGGAGAAGCCTTGGTGTGAGATTAGAGGAGGAACCGGAAGGAAGGAGTTGGGAATTGCATAGTGAGGAGCAATGTGGTATCAAATATGCAGAGCACCTAAGAGCTTCATGCTACAGTTATCCTCATTAGGAAAGGAGTATTTTGGACTTTCTGGTTGTACATCAATTTATGTTCCACTTTGTTCATGCAGCCACAGGGGCTGGGTGAGCACCCAGGAGCACCAGGCCACCAGTAACCCATCCCTTCTCTCCCCGCTGGGCAACGTGCTCACCATCACAGCTTGGCAGGAGATCCCACACCCCCTGAAAGCACAAATCACTTGTTAGCCATCTGGGAACTGCTACCAAAGCACCCCACACTTCTGCTGGGCCTCCTGGAATGACCAGGGAAGCCCTCCGTAGCATGCACACAAATAATTTCTAGAAAAGGGGAGTAGGCTGTGATGAAAGGAGGAACAGATTAAGTCTTGTCAGGTCTCTTTCTCAAGGCATTAGATCTACTCCTTGGTATCTCCCTGGAGGGCTTTTCCCCTCCCACTCAGAGATGTTCACTGAGTTACACTAACAGACTTGTTGAGTTGGGGACAACCCTGCCTTCTGCTTGGTCCTCAGGTAGGAAGTACTTCAAAGACAGCTCCTCTCCTGAGCTAAAGGAAAACCCACCCACCTCATCTCCTCCTGAACCAGGTGGGGTGGTGAGGATCAACAAGCCAAGACACTTCCCTCTTCTTCAAAGGGCTCAGCATGGTATTTCAGTTTTTGCTGGAAGGAAGAGAAGGTGGGACCAGAAGCAAAGCCTGGGTTCATTCACACAGGTACCTGTACCTTGCTCTGACGGGCACCCACCCACTCCTGCCTGCCACCACCCTGCAGCACCCAAAGCTCTTGAGAGCGATGGCTGAGCAGCTCCCTGAGAAAGGGTTTAACTCTCAGAAAGGCCAAACTTTTCATGTCATTTCAGGGAACCACTGTGGAAATCCTAACTTAGGATCACTTAAAACCCCATGCACTGTGTCCCCCCCAAAGCACTCAAATGAACATCCCTTGCATCTTGGCTGAGATGACTGTACACGGAAAATCAACACCTATCAAATGGAGAAAACTTAAAAGGACAGGAGGGGAAGGGAGCACTCCATCCTTCACATTTGGATACATGGATGCACACTAAAAATCTTAGCTTGAACCCTTTTATCAGCACACAAAATGAACTCAATTTAATAATACATACAGGATACAAACACTACAGTTATAATTCCCAAGACAGCACAAGAAATTCACAGCCAAGTCTTGATTTGATTTCCTTTACAATTACAATGCAGTCTTGAACACTGGACACAAGAGTCCAACATGCTATTTACATTTCACATTGTGGAGATGTTTGTGTGCTTGGAAGAGTTCTCAGTTCCAAAAGAAAGTGTCGTTCACACATGATGATGCAGTGGAAATAAACCAAGCCAACCAGACAAGCCAATGACCACATTTGTGCTTCTGAAAAAGTAACATGAAGTGTCTTCACGGATGCAGTCACCCTCAACCGGACAAGCTGCCTTCTGTTCTGAAGTCAGAGAGGTGTCCAGAGGCCGATCTCAGCTCCCCTGGCTTCTGGACCCTTTTGCTAGCAACCAGTCACACAAGAAATGTCCTATAAGGTCAGCTGGGACACACCAAGTGATATGGCCTTGGCATTTTGTCACATTGAAAACAGAGAGACACGATGGAAGAGAGAGAAGTCTCTACAGCTTTACCTCCTGCAGCTTGAAGAGCCTGGACTCCCTCAACCATGAATGCCATCCAGAACAGATGAGTCTTCGCCAGATAGCACCTGCTGTTCACCCGAGAGGGAGGCACAGAGTCTGGGAGATCTTGGCTTTTCAAAGTCCACTCCTCAGACCAAATGTGACCATATGGATGAGACTGATTATGTCGCAGCCATAAGAATAGGCAAAGGCCATCTGTTCTTCAGCAGATCCATTCAGACCAGCCTGCAGAAATGCCACGCTGTTGCTCAAGGTTCCAGTAAAATAAAAAAGGAAAAAAAAAAAAAAGTAGTAATAATACTAATAATAAACCAAAAGAAACCCATTTGTCTGTGTTTCCTATCCAGCACTCTGCACAGCATGCAGCGGGGCAGCAGAGTTCCAGGATGCTTTACAAAAGTGCAATATCCATGTCAAGTAAAGGAAGTGCTGGCTGGACACAGGTACACAGCTCACACCGCAGTCCCATTGTGCTGGCCTCCAGAGAGCAAAATATTATCTCTGTAACGTGCTTTCCAGTTATATGTTGAAGTCACAGAGCACATATCTCCACAGCTGTGCCTTGCTGCAAGCCCCAAACACTGTCAGAAGTTGTTCTGGGTGTTGTAAGTGGCTGTGCCAAACCTTGGAAGGAAGCAGGTCGAGGTGGGTGCTCCATTAGATGTTGCAAACAAAAAGGCGTTGGCTCGCCCCCCGTTATTGCCTGGCACACACAATGCCACTGTGACGATTTAGACCCAACCCAAAGTGCAGTCACACACATGTTCTGGGTGCATTCTGTATACAGAGAAGTCAGTATACAGAAGCACTTGTTTTCACAGGGTTCCCCACACCCTCCACCCTTCAAAACACTTGCCTTCAATGAGTAGGACCAGATTGCAGGGCATCTCCCCTAAAACTGATAGTGTGAGTAGTAATCGGAGCACGTCCTTGCAAGGAGGATGATGGCAGAACAACTCAGTCTTCATAAGGATTATATGGCTCTTGCTTCTTTCTTCAAAGTGAGGGCAAGGGTGGGTTCCCCCTCCCGAGAGCAGTTGGGTGCTTGGGGCTGCAAGCTCATCAAGCCACACATGCACGCCTGGGTCTCCTGGTAGGCTCTAAGACAGGGTGAAAAACCTGGTGCTCATGAGCCACAGTCCCTCCCTACCATCTATGACTACATTTCCCTGCCCTTGTTGCTTGATAAAACAGAGGTATGTTTCAGTGTGAAGCCCATCCAACATGTCTGAAAGGGCATACTCAGTCCTGAGCAAGAAAATCCTGCTTCCAGAGATTTATGGTGAAGCATGAAGTTTCCTCCAAAACCTTCTCTTCCTGTCTCATGGTGGTGCCTCCTCCCTGTCTCACTCACTCTTTGCATGGTAACAGCTGGCCTACAGCTTTTACAGTTAATTAGTGGTTTCTATCTTAAGAAGAGTCTCAAAGCTTGCTCTGCCACAGAGCTGGTACCATTTCACAGCAGATACCATCAGCCTAGTTAGCTGCCTGCTAGGAGCAAATGCTACCTCACTGCAAGAAGGCAACTGACTTGAGTAAAGGCAGATTGGTAGATTCTGTGCCCCAAACAGCAATCATGGGGTAAACAGACCCAAGTCTGAACATCACTGAGGTGAAAACTAACTGCCTCTGCCAATGGCTCAACTCCAGTTTGAGAGATGTTTCCCACTTTATTTTCTCTGCCAGTTATTTAATATAATGCCCAGCAGCTATGCTAAGATGCCCCTACTAAGAGGTAAAAAGACAAAAAGGAACATCATAGTTACCCTACTGAAAGGGCAGTACTCAACAGTACCTCCCAAGAGGCAGTCTCCTCTTCCAGCAGGAAGCTGTCAGTGCCCTTTGGAGCACTGCTCTTCAGTGGGAAGTACAGCACCAATGAAGGATGTTGCCCTCTGCAGGCATCCAGCTGCCCCTTTGCAAGCTTTTGTTCTGCCTCATGTCTAGAAAATGCCTTACATGTGCATTAGTATGGTCAGATAGTGGTTAGCAATGTGCCTTGGAAAACTAAACAAAATAAAACAGAATAAAATATAAACCTATTCTGACAGTCACAATGTTCTCCAGACATCAACTGGGTTTCTGATCTAGAACACAGAAGATACACTGATGATCTTGTGAGTGTGTTAGGACTGAGGCTCCAAAAACCTCCTTCAATGCCAGTTCAGCAACCCTGTGCTGTAAATTACGATTTATAAAAAAGGAAAAGAGAAAGTCCAGCAGAGTTCACAGGTCACTCCTTCGGGGAGAGCTTGCATTTGCTATAAATCCATTGGTACTTCCAGTTTCTCTTGCTTTTCCAAGCTGACTGTCCCACAAGATTTAGCATCAGAGAGTCAAAACTCTTTAGTGCAAAAATGTCCCCATAAAGTCTTAGGAGTCTCTCCCTGGAAAAATTTGGCACCATGTGGCTGGCTCCTGTTTGATCTGTGTGTCAGCCTCATAAAGGCAGCACCCAGAATGCCATCTGCAAGTACCTGGGCTTCCCTGATGGAGCAGAGAGGTCAGGTCCAGAGCAATGGACTGGTGCTGGGCCCCCTGCTCCTCCTCAAGAATTCACATGATAGATATAGTGGGGGGGGAGGGGGGGAAGGCATTTTCTTAATGGACTTTAAAAATAAGAAACATAGTTAATTAGGGTAGTGAAATGGTTTGCTCTGGAAGAGAAAATTCCAGTGGATATGCAGTGACTCCATGAGGCAGGAGTTGTCCCACTCCCTCACCCAGGGCAGTGGACCAGAGGACTCCCACTGAGACATGTGCATGGACTCAGCACTCCCTCGCTGTGCAGGTCACAGGCACACAGCCTCTGCTTCTTCAGGACTTGACAGACTGCTGAGCCCACTGCAGAAGTGAAGAAGATCTACCACCATCTTTCACCAAGTCCCTCTGAGAACAGAAGGGGGGAAAAAGGGGGCAGAAGATATTCACCAACTTCTGAGAGGCTGCTCTAGTCAGCTGGCCCGAGTTTCCTGCCCGGGTGCTCTCAGTTGCTTGCCTGCACATGTTTGCTCTCTTGCACATCAGGTACAACAAGGTGAAGGCTCAATTTCAAAAGGAGCTTCCACTCCAGTGGGCAGGTACCAGGTTGGAGGGGCGGTCTGGACTGGAGAAACAGAAGGAGCTGCACCGGATTTGGGGCAGAACAGCAGGATTGTTCTACGAGGACAGCACAGGGGCACAGCAGTTGGCACATTGTTTAGTCTGACTGCACGTGTGGGTTTTGTTTTGTGGGGTTTTTTTTGCTTTTGCTTTTTTCATTTTAATGCACACTGCCAGCATCTGGACGAGGTTGGTTGGTGGCGAGGTATTTGGCTCTCATGCTGGAGGTGTACTGGAGGAAGACAAGACAAAAAAAACAAAACAAACAGAAAAGTAAGTCAGAATGACTAATGAAAAGACAGAACCACAGATTTCTATCACCTCCCAGCATAAAATTGCCTGTATTTACAGCAAGCATATCAAGGAGCTGCAGGCTCAGTCTCACAAGGAAAGTTTCACAAGCCTCTGAGTAACATCCTGTCAGTCTGCTGTGAGGATGGTGCTGGCCAGGTTTGGACAGATGGGCTAACGATTTATCCAAGCTCTATACAGAAAAGGAAATCCAATAGTCACTAAGTCAAAATATGACAGGTCACTTGGGAGAAGAGAGGGATATGGGAATGATGCAGATGTAAGAACCCACCTCACACCTTCAGCCTCTCTCAGCCTTGTTACTGCTTTCAACCATGCCAGAAAAGGAGGTTGAAAAGAAAATGGGTGCTCACTGCTTTTTCACATTGCATTTTATGGCAGTGAGGGCATCAGAAGACTGCTCCTGCCACAGATGGGCAGCTTCAAAGAAAAGTGTGGAAGAATGAATCTCTGAACAATTTATGCCTAAGCAAGAACAGTCTCTGCCAGGCTGGAAACAGATTGCCATCAAACAGGATGATATCAGCTAAGTTATCAGATGGGTAACAGCCCACTGTGGCTTGGGATCCAACCTGTGCACTGTGTAGCAGCAGCAAAGACTCGGGGTGGGGGTGAGATGAGCAGGACAGAAGATGAAAGGCTGTTTTGGTTTGGGGAGTAGTATTCTTATTTTCTTTTTTATACTAAGCAAGGTAATCTGAAACAGCTCCCCAAAGCTACTGAGGTAACCTATGTCATTCAGCTTTGACTAATGAGCTGAAAAGCATGTAAATAATATCCAGCAGCAAGAATAAAAGACTGCCTCTTTATTCCAATGTTTCCAATGCTTCATCACGACCATATTACTGCTTCTGGGGTTGTGCTACCGTGATATTAACAACCAAGCAATGAGGACAGACATTTCATTCCCCTTTTTATACCTGCTGGAGCTTGAATAATTCTGTAAAATCCACAGCTTACTTCCCAAGAGTGCTCTTTAGCATACTGATTTTTTATCACCTTTTAAACTGAACCACATAAAATAGCCAGTTAAGCTGGCAAAGAGACAACTGAAAGGCAGTTCCACACCAGGAGGTATGATTTATCTTGCCCACTGGGAAAGAACATTATGAGGCATCTTTAGGCTTTCAAAAGCTCAGCTGTCCATAGGGGTTTTCAGAGAATTAACAGTATTTTATCAGTTTTCCTTCAAAGATTGACTTGGGCTGAACCTCTGCACAATAGAAGAGAGAACTGCTCCTTTGGCAGAGCTGATCCCATTGGCATAAGATGAAGACACCTGTGGCTTATTTGCACACTCAGCTTTTAGTGTCTTCCATAATTGGAAAACTTTCTGCAGAACGTGGATCTTAATATAAAACTCTGGCCCAGAAACGGCATCTATATTTAGAAAACAAAGGGTACATCTGTTCTTTCTAAGATGTAATTTTTGTCAGTGAGAAGGCAAAAGATAGAAAATACCAAGCTGAGCCACTTTAAGGACTATATTCTATACAGCTTATTAAATATGATTACTATTTCAGAGATAAAGTTTAGAGCATTATCAAAACATATGAGACCAACCCAATGGGCTCAGATAGGCTTAGAATTCAAAGAAGTTTCTCTCAAAGTAGGGCACATTCCAGGTACTGCAATGCTGAAATTGCCAGCCAAACATCATGCTAAGAGACTCTTAGAAGGAAAAATGCATTTGATTGCTCATTTTCCATTTGAATTCTGTATGGTGACATGACAGGAGAGGAGTATGAACAGAGAACTTTTCCAGGTGCTAGGGTTTTGTAAGAAGTACTTGGCAAAAAAATAATCTCAAATCATGGAAGGTTATTGTGCATCTTTCTGGACAAGTCATATAGGTTCAGCACACAACATGCAACATCAGCTTCCTTTAGAGCATTAAAAACAAGAAGGGCCACTTGATGAGTTGCAGTTCAAGGATGTACAAAGTACACCTATTAGAGAGGAAGAAGTCAAAAAGAATTCCCTCCTTCCTCCACCAAGAAAACCCCACAGTTGTTAAAGTGTCACTAAAACAAAGTAATCAGGAACACAAGATCTGGACAGTAAAGCAGAGAGCATTTTACATTCAAACCTACCTGCAAATCCACCAGAAGGAATAAATCAAGACTGAGTAGTCAGAGTTAGGGCTGATGTTCTCTCCTTAACTCAGGGTTTTTGCACCTTTGTACCTTTACCCATTATAGTATAAACCAGTTTCTCTTAACTGTATTTTCAATGACCATGATAAAAGTATGATTGAAACCTGGAAGCAGAGAGCCAACACTTCACTGTGCCCCTCTCAACCAGCACAGCTCTATCAATGTGCACTGGATCTTCAGTCACAGCATTTGCCTCCATGTGCTTTGCTCCACATGCTATTGACAGCAGTCCTTTCTCCAAGTCCTTCAGGAAAAAAGTTCTGGAACACACAGATCCCAACATCTGGACAGGCCAGAGAATGAAGATATATCAGCAGACACTTGCCAGTCTTTGGATAGGAAACCAAACTGTATTAGCCATAGCTAAAATAATTGTATCTTCAGTTCCTTTAAAAAAATCACTTAGTCTTTAGCTCCTTTAAAAAAATAATTCTGAAGACAAAAAGCCTGAGCACAATTCAGACTGAGGAGGTCCTGGACTCCACTCTGAGGTACACAGCTATAAGGTACACTGTTGCATTTAGTTTCCTTTAAAGAGGAGCTTTCATAGAAGGTTAAAGAACATGTACAAAGCAGTCTTTCTTCCAGCACTCTCACTGGAAGTACCCATGTGCCTATCCACCCTTTCAAAAAACAGCATGGAGGACAAGTTTCAACCCACACCTTCCCCTCACTGTCAACTTTCCTAAAGAGAGTACCTGAAAGACTTCTTGTTACCACTTCTGGTGGTCACTTGTGCTGTCCAACACAGCACACCTCTCAGCCACTTACCAGCCAGCTAGAACAAACACAGCTGATTGCACACAAGCTTATTTTTGTATTTCTCCAAAGAAAATGAAAGTCTCTCCTTCACATTCAGCCTTGTTGAGGGTATAAACTTTCATAGGTAGGGTTTGCCAGCACATACTAGTTGGGTGCTTAACACATATATCCTGGATACAAAGGAATCATTGGTCGGAAAAAAAATAAAAATAAATTAAGGGAATAATCAGTTCATTTTAGAGGCCATAAATTCCACTGACTCCCATGAACTGTGAACTCCATGAGCACTTCACAGCTAAGGTATGCTGAAAGATCACTTACCATATGAAACCATGACTCTGAGTACAAACTATTTACTATTTGTGGTTAAAAACCCACGTGCATCTCTCTCAAGCTACCCTGACTTTGATTTCCTGCCAGAGCTATTCAGGTAATCCAATAAAGACCAAAGTATCTGGATTCAAGTTCTGAAAGGTTGATCTCAAATAGCTAGAGCACAGTAAACACACGGGGGTTGGTCTTATTATACATGGGAGGTACAAGATGCAGGGAAACAGCTAATTCCAGTCAGTGGGTTCTGAATTCAAAGGCACTTTAGTTTTTCAAGTCAAAAGAACAGAGCTCCTGTTTGGTTTGTTTGTTTTTAAAGCCTTGGAAAGAATGCAATGGTTTCTACATAGCCCTGCAAACAGCCACATTAAACTCGGGTGGGAGCTTAATGATAAACAAAAGACAGTGCAGTCTAGGATCAGGTCATGTTTCAGCCCTTCAAGTCCAGAATGAAGGCACTAGAACTTCCACACCTCCACCCCAAGCAATATTTTATTTAATGGAACAGATCCAGCTTGAATCACTACAACACCACCTGCAGGAACCAGAAAGCAGAAAACCCACCATAAGCTGAGGCCCAAGAGCAGTCTTAGCAAGACTTAAGACTGAAGAAAGCTGTGACCCCTGCAAGGGTGGTAGCACCATTCTTCCAGACAAGGTTGTTTGCGTTCATGCACCATGGCAGAGGACATCAAGACACCCGGTCCAGAGAGCCCCGTCCCAGCAGGTCACAAGGCAGGCAGGCAGGCAGCAAGAGGCAGCAAGGATGCAGACCAGGCACCAACATGACAGAAAGGAATCCAATGCAAGGCTGACAAAAATCCCAACAAGAACAGCAGAGAAGAAGGAACAGCAGCTTTATGGACATGTATTTCTGGGAAAAGAATGCAAGATACACGTCACTGGTTGCATGAGCCAAAAGCAGTGGGCTCTCTGTTCCAGCTGGAACCAGCACCTTCCAGTTAGTCCATGACTGTAGTTCTCCTGAAGGAGCACAACAGTTGTCTGAGAGCTCTAATTATACCCTATATTTAACCAAGCTGAACAACCACAAAATGCAGACCACCTACTCTTTTCTGTAGGCATATGGCTTTGCCATGGACCCCTGTGAGGGAAGAAACACCAGCTAACTTGGAGAACATCAGCAACTACAGCCCATGAGGAATTCAGACAGTGAAATGGTTCTAGGAGGGCCTTGCTCACAGAGCCTGTAGGACATGGATGGGATGATTTGGACACACACAGAACAAACAAAACAGCAAAAGGTTTTGAAACAGAATGAAACAGATCTTAGTGATTATGTCTGGACCTTTAGGGAAGTTTGTTTTTTAAATCTTGCTCCATTCTGACTTTCAATGGAAGGATAAAAGGAGAAGCTGCGCGCAGATCTGACAGGCAGTGAAGTAACTCTTCAGGACAGGTCACCAATACCAGTCAGGATCTTTCAACTAATTAAAAAACCTATGAATGAGCTAAAAGCTTGTGGCAGGTCAGTATCAGTGGCTTTGGGCACATGCTGTTATGGCCAGTCAAGACAAACAGAACAGCAGTAGGGCTCAAGGGAAGCCAAAAGCTGAATTAAGACAACCAGTCCTGACTGAAAAGCTGCTAGATTGGTTCTCTTTACTTCTAGAAAATGGCTTCTTGTGATGGAAGAACTTCTATTCTGCATTTGAGGTGCAAGGCTATTTCTACATTTGAGAAGCACTCAGTACTATCTGTTCAAGCTGTTCTCAAGTGTGGACTCTGAGTTGAAGCTGCTGCGAGGCACAGGCGCCTGCAACCCTCACAACATGCACCAGAAGCCTCTAGAAAGTTGATACTGCTCCTTGAGTCTGCACCAGAGCCAAAATGGATTTTAATTTTAACCCTTGGCAGGAGGGAATGGGGTGGGAGGTGCAGAGGGAAGGAATGTGAAGAAATAAAAGGCACTGGCCTGGGATAAACAGTGCAGGGATGAAGGGAGTGGTTGGGAGTGGAGAAGGGGTTGAGCAAGAAGGACCTTTTTTCCAGTACCTGTTCCATTTGCGGGCGCTGTTACCAGTATGTCCGTGCACTGTCCGAGGGCTTAAGCTGCCAGCTCATATGGCTGCTACTGTCCATGGCAGCCAAATACAACTGTGATGACGCAAGAAAGAGAGAGAAAAAGAGAGTGCAGCCTCAACGTGCATGAAAAACACAGTGCAAGCAAGTGAAACGCTGTGGTGTGTGTCAGCGACAAGGTGGGCTCTACAACCCTAAGGGAATTATCCCTGTGGCAAGAAGGAGAAAACAGAAGGAATGAGAGAAGGAAAAACACAAACAAACAAACAAAAAGCCAGGAAAAGTAACGGACAAACAATGCAGCAGGATCATCACAACTTAGTTTTCACCATCTGTTCACAGAAAGCTAATTGGAATAGGTCAGCTCTGTCCACCCACTGGACATAACCTACTTGGATGGCTATCCCCCCTCTCCTCCCCCCAAAAAAGAGGCAGGGACATGTGTACTGGTATTCCCTTTTAAACTCTCTCCTCCCACAGACAATTTGCTATGAAAAGTTACAATTTCTTCTGCCTCAGTATGGTCTCAGCCACCTGCTGTGGAGTGCTGTGAATACAAAAATCCCAGAAAAGCTTTTCCTTGTTGCCTGCCAATATGAGAGTAGACAGCATTTTTCTTCTTTCCATTGTCTGTCTACTACAACCCTCCAGAAAACACATTTATCCCATAGACTGTTCCTTGTCTAGGGAGAAGCTCCCTTGCCTATAGGTGCAGTGCTGCACTCTCCTCCTGCCCAGCTCCTGCACTTCCCTGTAGCCCACACTGATGGCTGCCAAGTCAAGTTACTCTGAAAAAAACATATCTTTATCTTCTCTCAGAAACCAGCTTAAGGCACCAGGACTCAGATCCCCCCTCAGGGTATTCACACAAATAGCTGCTGAAGAACCAGGGAACTTCTTGCCTCGCCCACAGCCCCTGTGGAAAGGAGTGTGCTTTCTCTGAAGCAGAAGAGCTGTAGGGCAAGGGGAAGCAGGACATTGAAGGAACATTTGCCTTGGCAGTACCAGAGGGACAGCACCCCTCTGCCACAGGAAATGCCAGTGGTACAGCATGTGCCACACTGCACTGGTGCAGCACATCAGCTCTTCTCCTGAGGACCATCTCGTTGCTGAGAGCGGATAATGCCACCAGAGCTCACGGTTGGAGTGCCAGGGGTCAGGAAACCTCTTTGCGAAGGGTGAGAGAGGTCTGGTCAAGGATAGAGACAAGGATCAACTCTCCACATTTGCACTTTCTCTACAGCAAGATGAATTGGTCCTCTTGAAGTGAAACCATGAATGTGATGTCCTCTTTTCCACAGTTCCTAATCCTCCGTCCTCCTCTTCCTCCCCTTCCCATGAATTTGAGCCATGCACCAGAATGTATTTTTTTTTACCTATACCTGAAGACTGGTTGATTAGACATGCTACTATTCATTCTCTGTAATGACACCACCAAGTTTGTGAGCACTGCTATGGCATGTTCTCCAAATTCTCCTGTAAGTAAGGCTTACAGGATCCAGTGAAGGAGGACAAGATTTGTCTAGTTCTTATATGGACATGAAAGCAAGCCCATGTTCTATACAGCATACATAAATGGCTATCAGGCCACTCCAAATACCAAAACCTTCCATGAAAGTTTCCTTTTTATCCTCCATAGGAAATTAAATACAAAAATAGGTTCTAAAGAAAGTAAAACAGTTGTGAAAGAAAGATTTAAAAAAAAAAAAATCTAAAAAAAAATAAAAAAAAAAATACAGGTTTCATCCTACCATCTCTTTAGGGCAGATTAAGGAGAGAGGTTCAGCAATAACTCTGAATTTACGGTTTTAACAAGTTTCTTTTTAAACTTGAGGAACCAATGCCACAGATAGCAAGTACACTGCATGCAAGTGAATCATCCTGCTGAAGTCACCCATCAAGATACTCATGCACTTTGGTGGTGGCAGGACTGGGCCCATAGGATTACCAGTGTCAATTGACTGAGTTTTATTCTTGTTATGTGCAATGTCCAAAGTAGCATAGTAGGGTTTTATTCTCCATGGCAGGTGAGACATGGCTTGTCTAGTCAAGTTGCTGCCATTTATGGGCCAGATCCTGTGTTTGGCTGCACAATCAGCTCCCTTGGGAGTACACAGGAGTGGCAAACGTGTATTCCCCAAAGTTGCTGAAGCAGAGAGGAGCAGTAAAGAGAGACTTACTGAGGGAGGTGGGGACTCCCGGCCAATGAGCGGGGTATTCTCGCAACGGGGGTTCTGGAAATTTGCATTCTGGCTCCTAGGAAAGGAAGACACACATAGTAACAGGGGTATGTGCCATGCTTTTCTGGGGAAGGTCTCTGATGGTGACATGGGACAGAGCATCCGCACCCCCAGAACTACCGTATCAAGTCAGTCTCCCTCAAAGCTTTTCTTGCAGGCCAGGTGGATCCCCCTTTTTCAGACAAGGGCACAAAACTATCATTCTTTTCCTCAGAGAGAGCACTATTTTTACATTCTTGCTCAGAAGGGCCCACACTGAATCATGTCAAGTGATTTAAAAATAGGTCTGTGTGAAAATCTGCCTCCCTGCAGCATCAGAACTGCCAAACTGCAGAAATGGAGATAAAATGAGGACAAAGTCTAAAGGGATGAACAAAATGATATGGCAGCCCAGAAAAAGATGGGCCCTGATGGCAGTCCAAGTGTGATCAGGGTTAGGCACTTCTGAACAAAGCTCTGAAGATCCCACCTGGACTAAGTAGCTCCAAATTGCAACAGATGTTAGAGCTGACTGCAAATGCTGTAGGAAGACAGAGCCCACAGGTTTTTTCTTGGCTCTCAGTCTCCTGGGAGGCTTAAAAATCTTCTGGCAAGACTGTTCCGTGTGAAGAATTAAGTCTTCTGGTGATCAGATTCATTGTGTAAAAAGGAGCCCAGACAATACTTCCCTACTTTTTTTTTTCTAGAGACATTTCTAAATCCTGAAGGACAAAGCTGTTCACATTTTGGAGCATGCTGTCTAATAAAACTTTCTACGGCAGCACTGTCAAGCCATTCCCTTCTCCCAGTAGGTGCCATTTGACACTTGGAACAAAATCCTCCATCACTTTCTACTGCTTAGTCAAAAGTTCCAACCTTGCAGCACTTGTGACAACAGGAATTAGAATGAAGTAATCTGGACATGCTTCTCGTTGGGATACTCACATGTACTCCGTGACGGGAGCATTGCTGACTGTGTGTGCTGCTGCTGGAATGCTGGTCTCACTGCCATAACTACTCCCACAGCTATAGAGGCTGGGCATGTGCACTCTGTACAGATTATCGTGTGTCTGTCTACTCCCTTGAGCAGCTGATTCTTCTTCCCCATCATCATCTGAGCCTCTGCAAGAAGGAGAAAAAGTTCCTCCTAGAACCCTACAATTACCCCGCATGTGGGGTTTGCAGGAAACCATGGTAATCCTAGGAACTTCCCAACCACGTTCCACACCTCCACATTCACACCCATTTGGGATGCCTCAGGGTGGCAGTGTCAAACACAGCCTACACCACAGTGACTCAGGCCTCCCACAGATCCCATCTGGACTCGTACACTGCATGATCCCCTACAGCCTCCCTACGGTCTTCTCCCAGGGCTTGGCAGAGAGCACAGTTCTGCAACTGCCCAGTTGTACAACCAAGGGATGGACACAGATTCCAAAACACACAGCACTATAAAACTCAACAAACCACAAAAAAGAGCAGCAGTGGGGATGCAGTACCATGCACCCCACAGAAAGCATCCTTCAAAACTGCACTCTCTGTCCTTCCATTTCTTGTAGACATGTCCAAAGAGCTTTTAAAGATAAGTCTCTGTAGACTTCCCTGAACTCCCATTCTGGTTGCAAAAGTTCTGCTTCAGCTTCTAGCAAAACTGCAAAAGTCTTTATAGAATTAAATTGCAGAATTTGTGTCTAAAGGCTTTATCCTCTCAAAAACTCCAGGATTTTTAAACAGCTTTAATACAGAGCAGAATTGCTTGCCAGCTGGTTCCTTCCCCCTTTCCCATAGTATTCTCTTGCCCCTCCTATATAATATAGACTGCTATTTTATCTCCCTAATTATGGCATGAAGCACCAAGGTCTGAATGTACATTTTTTCCATGCTTGACAAAGCTAGTATAAAGTCCCACAGCATGGACATCACTAGAACATCCCCAGCATCACCTGCAGCTTCTGTACCACACGGTGGCACTGAAGATCGGGGAACTGCAGCCTGTACAGTCTCTTACAGGCAATAAAGCATGACATTCTCCACCTCCCGGAGGGAGGCAGAGGGAGAAATGGTGCTCCAGGGAATGCAAGAGGGAACCCTTCAATCCACAGCAGCAGCCTGAGCCTGCTGGGGTTGGCAGGGCAGGCAGCAGCCCACAGGGAAGGCAGCACAAGAGATGCCACTGGCTAAACCGTTCTCCTTCAAACAGGCAGACTGTCAGGCTCTTCTTGATAAGGTCTCTGCAGCAGCTGCATGTGGAAGAGGTGAGGAAACCAGCCATTTTCTCAAGTGCTACTCTGACGCACTTCCCAAGGCCACTTCTCCATGGGCACTGCAGGCTTGGCTGGCTCTGGCTTCCTGCTATTGTTCAGGACATTTCATTTCACTTTGAACCTTGAGCCTGGGCTTAGACCACAAAAATCACATTTCAGGACCACAGAAGAGAATTTGCTGCAACCTACTGCTCTTCTGCAAGGACAGAAAACTCAGTGCTATTTTTGCAGTTGTGGGTGGGGCAGCAGCCAGTCAGTGAAGTGAAGGTTTGCTAAAGACTTACTGATCAACCTGTTTACCATCAATACTAGTTCCAATTTGCAAGTGTCTCATCTGCCCATGCTAATGCCAACAAGACAGTTCCTGGTTCCTGTTATCCATGCAAAGTTTCCCCAGCATGAGCAAAGATAAAAAGGCAAGTGTAAACTGCTTCTTATTCCAATTCTCCTCCCCATACTATAACAAATGCCTGAAAGCAATGCAAGAGAATAGGAATTTTACAGAAATGGCAATAGCTCAAGCATTACCTCTATATTTTATAGCTATAATCATTCATCTCTGACCTGACTCATAGTCCTACAGTGTACTGAATACTCTGCATACAGAATATTCCAGTGCAATAAAGTTCAGATGTTAGTATTAACCACAGCCAGAGCAAAAGGCAACAATTTTTTCTTCTGTTAAACCTGGGCCTATAAATCCTCATCCCTCACACTCCTGGGATCATATGGGAATGAGCTCCATATGCTCATGGGCACAAATCCAACAGCCAGTCTTCATTGGGAAAGAGCTTTACAATGCTACAGGATCTAAACCCTCCCTATACCTCTTTTGCTGCCAAGTGTGTGGGACGCTGCAGACAATGGAACTGAACATGAGGGCTGTGACAAAGGAGAAGAGAACCAGGTAGATGAGGCCTTCCACTCCATCATAGCAGAAGCCCGTCAAAGCCTGGACATAATCCTGCAGAGAGAAAGGAGCAGAGTTTCCTGATCACTTCAGAGTTACCATTGAGTTCTAACCCAAAAGCTTTTCTCCAGACTACATTCTCTGAAACAACTTATGGACATCACAGTGCCTTCTCCAGAGCATATTTCTATTTTAATTTCAGGAGCCTTAAGTGTTTTTTATAACTGATCTAACCCTTATTTCCCCTCACAAAACCCAGCTTGAATTTAGACATGGAAATATTTTCAACCCCGTACAATAAGGTTTTAACAGAGGAAAAAAAAAAAAAAAGAGCCCAGGCAAACTTATGCACCCACCCAATGATACCACATTTTTCATTAAGCCTCAGCTTCCTCACTATGTCCCATGCCCAAGAACACAAGCATGGAGTGTCTGTGTATCTGCCTTCAGAGGTGCTGCTGGGACAACAGCTAGGCCATGCTATACTGCAGCTCCAAGGCACTCCACTCCATGGGAAAGGCATGACAAAAAAACCCAACCAAAACCAAACCTGAAGGCCCCTAAAGCCTTATGGCTGCAATTTGTAGATGTATAAAGGCATGTTATTCACTTTCCTATGCTGATCTTTAAACTGAAAGCTAATTTGATCCAAATTCCCATTTTTCCTTTCTGCTGGAGTCAATCAGTAAAAAGCTGTTGCAAACAGTTCTGCCACACCAGAGATTTGAAACTCCAAAATTATCAGTAGGCTGCAGGCTCTGCATCCCCTTTGTTCTTTCTCAGCTCAAGCCCAGTTACTGAGCACTCACCAAATGCAGACTCCGACAGTCCACTAAAGCTGTCAGCTGCTGCAAGTTGATCTCTGTTGAATTCAAAACCTCCTGGATCCGAGTAAGATACTCCTGTAAGGAACAAGCCAGTGATTACTGCAAGGCAATGGCTTAGCAGGAGCTGGTCTTGGGTTCTGTACAAGGTTGAGGGAAGCCAGAAAGAACGGGGAGAGCAAACTTGAGGAGATTTACCTTGGAATTGGGGTGGTCTCTGCTCGCTGACCTCATGAGCTCCATAACATCATCCTGCATTTCTACCAGAGCCTTGTGACTTCCTGACAGCTTCTGCTCAACACAAAACATGCAATGTTTCAGCAGTTCAAGCCACATGTACCGACAGATCTCCTGGGAAAAGACTGAGATACTATTTCCCAAATATTGAAGCATCATCTGTATGAATGGTACAAGTTAAAGTTGCCTCAGCTGATGAGGGTGCAGCTGCAAGAGGGCTAAGTTTCAGTTTTACCAAACTAGAAGGAGTAGAGACAAAAAATAGGGGAAGGGAAGAACCAGAAGGGAAAAAAAAAAGCCACAACAAAAAAGAAACCAAACAAAGAAGAAAACACACAAAAACTGAACACACAGCTGGGGCTGGCTCTAGGACAGAGAGGAAGGAGAAAGAAAAAGCACAAAGCACTCAAGTTCTCACCATGGAACACAGCTGGATTTTTTTTTTTTACTAAGTCAGATGGATGAAAAAGACAATGTTAAACACTAGAAGTTGTTTGTATTAGTGTGCAGCCTTCACATCCCATTAAAGCATCCTTGAGAATTTCACATGGAATAGTATGTCAGAGAGTATACAGAGCAACCAGAAATGCAACAGATGGCAACAGTGCATCATACCAGAGCCCAAAGTCTTCTTACCCCACCCTTTAAAAGAGAGGAAGACAAGACTTTAAAAAAAATCCTAAATATAAATGGTGCAGCAGCTGGTGTCTGCCAAATGGTGGGTGGTGCGGGCTCATTCTGGCCTCTGATACATATGACAAAGTTTGGGATAGGCCCAGGTGCTGTTCTTCAGTCCCCACACAAAAGAATAATGACTCACATGTATACTTCAGGATAAACCCCTTGGATGTTGAAAGGTTTATAAGAGGCATATGTGAAAATCACTCCTTCACCCACAGAAGTGGCTGCATTTTGGGAGTGGAGTGTTACCACTGTTTAATCCGAAAGAACATTCAAGAAGAGGTTCAAAGCAGGAAGCAGCAGTTTCCCACCCTGGCATTAATTGGGGGTGTTCTGTCTCCACATCGCTGCTCTTCGACAAGTGCCGTGTAAACAGAGGTACCACAACAAAAGCCATGGTCCTCACCACATTACCCATGGGCCCTTCTACAGGGGTATCCTGCACCTGAAGCTGTGCAGGGAGTGATGAAGTTGGAAAAATCTCCTCACTAAATCACAGTGCCACCTCCTGCACAGCTGGGAAGTAGCTACCAAACACACTGCAAGGTGCTGCATCAAAAGAATTTCACCTACACCCTGCAAGACAACAAGAGCCAGGGGCAAAGGGAATGGGGGTGCTCACACTCACCTGCTGGAAAGGGTTGGGGTATCCAGCACTACAGGTCATGTAATAGCGGAGAGTATCTGTGAAGACACAAGAGAAGAAAGTCAGGCCAGATACACTGTTCCAGCTTTGCTGTATTTTACAACTGCCATGAGGGAGGTGTTCAGTTCTGAAAGCAATGCACAAAATGAAACATACGCAATATAAATGGAATCGATTCCCTCTCTCTGTGTAGGACTACAGTGTGTAGATGGCTGTGTAGAAAGGGATGTAAACTGGCATTGAGATTTGTGTCCTTTTTTTTTTTTAAGCCAGTGAAAGGCGATGGGGCTGCTCCACTTAAAAAAATTAGATGAAACATTTAAAAAACTTTTATTCAGAAGTCAGCACTATCCGCTGTATAAACCTAAGACAAGACATCAGTCTAGGATAAATCCAGGTACGGTACAGTGAAGACACACTCATAAATTTCCAGATAAGACTGGTACTGTGCTCTGCCAGCAGCATCATTTATATCCAGGCTTGAAGACACTGTTGTGCTCATCTTCATTCAGACGTGTGTGAAACCAACCTGGTGCCCTCATGAGCCCTCTGTAAAACTACATCAACTGCCAGCATGCACAAATTACAAATATGAGGCTTTCCCCTGCCACTCTCAGTAATACTATCAAGGGAGGGAGCTCTGAAAGACTTGATCATCCAAATACCTTTGGATTATTTCTCAGACATTTACAGTTCCTCTTCAGATGAATATGAGTGTGCCAGCTCAGCAAAACCAAGGGTGATGTTAGCTTGGTAAAGACTACAAAAGCTCCAAAACACACATACCCTTTGCATCCCCCCTCCACCAGCATATTTTCCTCCATTCTTTTTAATCTTCTGTCTGTGACTTTCAGTAATGCATATTCCAGGCTGCAAAGCTATTCTGATGAGTCCCAACTCAGAAATCAGCAAAAGGCACAACCAGAAGGGAGGGGAGCCATGAAGGAAGCAGACCTGACTGTATCCTGACTCTACTGTGCTTCCCATAAATATTGAATGCACCTTTCGGCAAACCAACACGCTGGAGACCAAGTGGTGCAACACAGACTGTCAGCTCCTGCACGCTGGCAATGCAACCTGACAGCTGTTATTTATAATTCATTAGCCTACTTTGGGGCAGCTTCTGCCAGCTGCTCCATCTCCTTCCCACCGACTCCTTCTCTGGGATGACTTACATGGCCCCAGCCAAGCCTCTAAATAGCAATTAGGAAACTCTGGGCAGAGAGGAGGGCAGCAAGAGCCACTTTGTGCCGACCACAGAAGAGACTGTCTGCAACTCCTGAGCCAGGGAAAAGGCTGCTCCTGCCCAGCTCATAAATCACATTCAATGGCTACAGGAAAATGGATTAAAACACACCTGCAGTGAAAGAACAGCACAGCAACAGCAACCCACAACATCACACATGGTGACCCAAAGGAGCTGTGATCTTGTCACCAATTTATTTTAAACCAACAAACCACTAATAGTTTCTCTTAGGCTCCCACAGGGGTATCAAGTTTACATCACCTTTATAAGTGCAGTAAGTTGCATGACATACTGCTAATGCAGAGCCCTAGAAGCATTTCTTGAGGGCCTTCTGGATCATCCCTGGTGGGCAGATTAGAGATGAGAGTTCTTGATATCATAGTTTGCAGCTTGTAAGGCCAGGATAAAGATTGCTAGTTACAAGTGAAGCAAAAAGCAGTACAGTGAAATAAGTGCTTGCCTTACTTCACCCTGGAAGGCAGGATCAACAAGGATTCACTGTGGTAGCACTGGCTTTGCTGCTGACAAGTGTGACACTCCATACATAAAACATGCTTCCCAAAATGACAATGCCATCAGGAGCAGCTTTCCCCTGCACTGAACCCAGTGTGCTACAAGCTGTGCTGCTTTAAAGCTCAGGCTGCAATAGGCAGTGAAGCTGCCTTAAGGTGATCTTGTGCTGCAAAGCCTGGAAATTAAGAGCACAGTTCCCTGTCTCCACAACACCAGGGAAAGAGCAGAAGGCACCTTCATCTGTTTTAAACCTTGTGGAGGCTACCCTGTACATCACCAAATCTCACATTTCTGACCTGAAATCAGCTTCACTAACCCATCACTTGCACTTTGCTAAAAGCCCCAGGCAATTTCTTTCTATAATTATCTTCCTGATACATTTTCTTCTCAAGGAAAATTCCTAAAGGTTGATTTGATTTTTGAAGCTAGCCTTTAGGTGATCTAGTTTATAGCAGAAGAGATGGCAGGGTCACATTTGCAGCTGCCCTTGCCTGCTGTTGCCACCAACAATCCTCCCGACCCACTCTTGGTGCACAGGCAATGTGGGAGCAGAAGGCAAGGAAGGGAACTACCTAAAATGCTTTATTTTTGCAAAGTCTGTTTTTCCTAGAAAGGAAAGCAGAGCTGCCTACTAAAGACAGCTTCAGCTGCTAGAACTACTTACTGCTTTTGCAACCATGGAGACTTACTACTCACTTCAAAGCCCAGCCAAAATGCAAAAATGGCATTAAGCGAGCGCCAAAAGGCAGCGAGAAGGTCTGTAGAGAGCAATCAGAAAAAAATTCCCCACACCTAGAACAGCTTTTCCCAGCCCTTCATCTCTACTTGAGCATTCTCTAAGCAGTTTGCATTTTATATACATGCACCCAGATGGGGCTGTCTCTGTGGGTTCAATCATCAGAGAAGGCTGAAGTAGATCATGTGTAACGTCAAAGGAAGGCGGCTCTTTTGTCTGGAGTTTCTTGCCCAGGTAATGTGTTCTCCCCCCCCAGAAGTTTGGTTTCCCCTAAGGCACCAGTCTGACAAAGGAAGGTATCTGCATAACATTTCTCTCATATATCCTATTCTTGTATTGGTGGAAGCAAAGAGCTTGTAGCCATCCCACTTGCCCTCCACTCAGAGCTTTCTGCTAATCAGGAGTCCAACAAAACTTCACAGGAAAACAACTTTTCAATGCCAACATCAGCTCAGCAGGATTCTTGAGAGTGCTTCTTTGGGCACACTTTTCTGCAGTATTCTCTGAGCTCAGGTAACAACTGTGCAGACACCACATGTCCCACGTGAGGTTTTGTCCTGACCTTACTTCTAGAGAGGAAACTGAGGTGGTGGTGGTGTCAATCCTCTGGTTCATTCAGCTCTGGGCTTCTAAGATGAGAGTGAATCAGAGGGAGGTCAATTAGGAGGCTGGGCATGACAAGAACACTCCCTGCTTACATCTGAGCAGCTAAGCATCAGCATCTGACCTGGCCAGCTTGGCTGGACCAGAGGTAAAAGGCTCCATTATCCATCCCCTGAGGTTTGCAGTTCCCTTGGCTGAAGTGAGTGGCTGTTCAGCGTGCAGATTTCTGGTAAGAGAATCTGGAGAAAGCTCTTCCTGTTGTTTAGACAGATTGTGCCTTTTTATTTAATTTTATGCAATAAGTCATCTGATAATAGCATAATATCAGTGAAAAAGAATGGGACTAGAAGATGGCCTGCTGCTTTGAAAATAAACATCTTGGCTGCACCAAGTCTTTTTACTAGCAGCAGGAGCCGATTATACAGCCACTGTTCAACTCCATTGGCTTTATCTCAATTAATGAATACAGGGTGAGTTAGGCACATACATCAGCCTCTTCTGCAAAATTATTTAAGTATTTCCTTCTCCAGGAAACCTGCATTAAGGTTCTTTGCCTCCCTCTTCTCCCCCTCTATCATTTTTTTCATGTAGCACATTTTATCTGCAAAACAAGAACATCTCCTCTCTAGCTAAAAACATGACAATAATAATGCACTTAATCAGATTATTCTCAGCTCCATTAATTCCATTTAAATTTGAAAACAGCAATTAATGCATAAACAGGAATATTAACATACTAGTTGCCCAGTATTCAACACAGTTGTTTTTCTGTGAAAACTACAACCATCATATCAATGACTCGGTCCCAAGTCTGAATGCCAGCACATAGGAAATCTTACAATACATTGTATTTAATAACAACAACTAAAAATAGTGATTGAAGAGAAAAACTGACCCACCATTACCAGGCTTCTTAAGATTACTCGTTGGTTCTTATACCCTTAAAGTCAGATGGCAGCACCTCACCCCAGCACTGGCCAAAGGCAAATACCTCAGCAAGACTCTCAGTCCAACTTCAGCTGAAGTGATTCCCAAGGCAAATATGATTCCTACATATATGGTAACTCTGCACAGATTCTTCTTCCATGATCTACCAGAGCCCCTCTACCTGCTCACACTCCCTTTTTTAGGCACTTCTTTTCTGAAGTGAAAAATTCATGGTTGGGTGCCCTGGTGAAACTTGTGGAAGCGATCGAAGTGTTTCTGCCTCATGTGTCTAATACTGCTTTAATGTTGGAGAACATCATCTAAAAAGCAGAGACAGTATAAAGAGCCCATGCATCAGAACCAGGAGCCTTCCAACAGGGCATCTTCTTCTGAGAGGTCAGCATCAATGTTGGCTGCCAGCTGCCTGTCCTGTCTCCTCGAGCTCATCACTCTTTTATATATGGCTCAACTGATTAACTGCTGCAATTTACAGCCAAGCATATTAATTCCGGACTTACAAAGATGTTTCTAAGGAACCATTGTTGGGATTGAAGTGTCATTGAACAGTGCCACACTGCAGTCCTCGTGTCGTGATTTTCTTTCCTCCTCATAAGGGTCCCAACATTGGAAACCCAGAGTTATTTCTGTAGCTTCCTGATCATAAACTATGACACAGCAGTGCAAATCCACATGGGAAGGCAGAGGATTCGATCATCACCCAGCCAGCTGCCTGGTGTGATGGCAGGCTCAGGAGTTAGACTGATATCTTCTGGAAAAAGGAAAAAGCACTCATGAACACTCACCGGCTGCCTGACAGCAGGGAGCTGACACACCAGCCACCCACAGAGGGGCCACCCTTCCAATCCAGCCTGTGGCGACACCTGCTCTTCCTCCTCTTCCCCGTTTTGCTCAGACCCATCCACTGTTATTTATGGAGTCCTAACAACTGTTAGAGCTGGCTCTGCCAGAGCAGAGCCTGATTTCACCCAGGGGAGCTGCCTGTCCGTGCTGGGGGAAGCAGGAGAGGGGCAGAATGCCAGTCTTGTGCTCCCCTTGGCCTCTGAATGAATGATGCTGATTAACGAAAAACCACAGGAACCAAGCAGACAAGGACAACTGAAACGGAGAAGGAGCACAAAGGGGCTTTTCTTCAGTTTCTCAGGGTCAATCTAATTGTTACCAAACACGCTCCAGAGCTGATTTGGGTTACCAAATTATCACAGCACACAGCTGGCATCAGCATCAGATATTTCCCCTTGGCCTCACTGACCCATTTGCCTCCTTGAACAACTGGGAAACCAGCCTGGCACCTGAAGCCACGTCTTTGTCACCTTCACAGCCAAGAGAGGATTTTTATCTTGTGTAATGTTAAACACTCATTCTCTTCCCTCACTACATCTCTGTGTTACAAAGTGAGCTGCCTGGCTCTATCCTCTCCTTCCCAGGAAATCAATAAATATTCCAAAAATAAGTTGTAGGATGGCAATATCAACCTGCATGTACTCTTTCATGCTACATTCTGCCTCCAGCCATAAATGTTTCTTACTGTTTCCAACCCCTGCATCTCCAGCCATAGCTATACACCTAATGTCCTACCAGAAGCACAATGACACACAACATTTGGCTAAACACACAGCCATACACTAAACCTTCTGCACACACAGCAGATTCCCTGATTCCACTAAATAAGAACCAGGAAAAATACACATGGCTCCTTTTGCAAATCAGTGTCATCGCTTATTTGTGTTTTATCATACATAGAACTAGATAAAGCAACTATCAGGGGAGAGAAGGTAGGGGGGAAACTTAACTTTGTTAAATAAGTAGCAAACCCAGTCCTAAAAATACTTTTCAGAACTTACAGTATTCTCTGCTGGCAGACACCAAGTCACCTTTTTGTTAAGCCACGGTCCTGAATGCCACTTTTGCCCCCTGAGGGTCAAATTAGAGGCACCCCTAATCTCACCAACCACTTCAGTCTAAATTAGGAGCAGCAAACCCCAAATCCATCAGTGCTTCAGCTGGATGCCACCATGATTGCTTTAAGTGGAACAGGATAAGCAAAGTGGTCAAAATACTGCATTTGTAATGGAAAGGGAAATTCATACATCTTTGTGGCAGTTTCCATTCATTTACCCTTTCAATTAACTTTAGAGAGGCTACTATTTATAGCCCCCATTAAGATAAAAGCCTACATGTATTTGTTGATAACAAAAATAGGTATTCTAGATTCAGAAATACAGACCTAAGAGCAAGTTTTAAAAATGACAATTCAAACTGCATACTGTTCTTGCCACAGTTCTGTCACTTAGAGAGGAGAACCAGATTCAAGAGTGCTACATTTAAAGCAAAATAAGCCAGGGACTTCAGTTGTTTCATCTTATCAGTTATTTCCACCTAAGGGTCAAGGCAGAAGAAAGGTTCTGAAGGCTTTTCTGAGGTGTACATGTACACTGCTGACCAGGGTATAAATGCCTCTTTAGAAAGAACACTGTTTTTCCAGAGCCCCACACATATTGTTTTCCCACTGTATGCCAGCTCCTCTGTTTCAAACACAGCCTCAAACTCTCAGCCAGTGCCATACTCCTGTGTGACAGCTGGAGCTGCAGAACCCTGTACCAGAACCAGTCCCAGCACCTACCAGCACTAAGCACTGCATTCTCTTCAACCACTTTGGTGATATAAGCATCAGGGTTGATACAGAAGTCACTGGAGCCCTGGACAGATGAAAGACAAAAGGGAAAAGGAATATCAGAGCACACCAGTATCAAAGAGCAGTTAAGCCAGGTTAACATCTGGGAACCTTCTATTCTAGGGGTGCTTCAGATGCTGAGGTCTCTCACTGTCATCCCCACCAGCACTGCTTTGCACAACCACAACAGTGCTGGAGTACAAGCTACCATACCACAGAGGAAGGAGCAGCTCTATGCTTTTCCTCGATGGAAATTGCTAGGACAGTTATTTAGAACAGGATATGCTATAAAACAGGGACAGCACAACATTAATCTCATGTCTTCTAAACCTGCAGCAAAATGTGGATGGGACTTGGATGAGAGCCACTTACCACAGCGACAGCCAACTCCAGGCCCAGGGATCCCCAGCTGATAACCAAGGCAAACACCCCAAGCAAGCACACCCTGTGGGAGACAGACAGATGGCAGATGTAGCAGCTCTTATTTCAAGCAGTTTCTTTCATAAGATATATTATTTGGAGTCCAAAACAATTAACAAACCCAAAAGAGTATCAATCATGGACTGTATCTTCAGATAAACATTCCCATTTTAAACGTTATGGACAGCAGCAACCAGAGAAGTTCATGTCCAGCTGTTGGCTCCCATGTTACCTGCCCTGGGGCTGCAGGGGAAGGGGGGAGAGTGTGGAAGCAAAGCATTACTCTGCTTCTAGCAGGGAAACCAAAGGCACAAAGACTGGGGTGGCTGTAGGGGAGGCAGATTGAATGAGCACAGTCCCATCACTTTCACTGTTCCCTTTCTGGACTTTATTTTCCAGGTCCAAAGATATTTGAAGAAAAATATTTTTATAAAGAAAACACCACAAAACCACACTGATTTAAAATTGGACAAATCTCTCCTGTGTCTGCAATAAATGAGGTTGTTGGCTGTAAGCACTACATGGCTACAGACAGTGGGAGGAAACACTCAGCCCCTGTTAGGACAATGATGCACCTGAACAGCACCTAAGCAACCCACACAGCTCTGGGAGAGACAGTCACCTGCAGGCAAACAGTTCAGGTCCCTACCACTGCCATGCAAGTCCATCTCTGCACAGACAAAGTTTTGTTCTGACAGCTGGACCTCATTACTGACAGAAAGAGTGGGAAGTGTCTGCTGTCAAGCAGACACAAGGCAGAAGGATGACAGAGCAGTGGTCTTGGTGACATTCAGCTGGCACACACTGGTGGAAAAGGCTTTTGCACTTCCCCAACCAGCACATTAGCTCTTCACCCTTGCTGTCAGTATGAGTGGTAGAGATATTCAGGCAATAGTGCTCCTCAATTCCCTCAGGTACAGGGCTGCAGACTAATAAACAGTTTCATTTTATGTGTGTCTGCCTTCAAAGTCAAGGGACACTGGCTTGCTCTTTAGGGATGTTTTCCCCCCTCAGGCTTAAACATAAGTAGATTCCTTCCCACCCACACCGTGAACAATACAAAAACCTGTTCATAACCAAGATATTCTTTATTCAGACTTATTCCAAGTATCTCTGTGAGGAAGGGACATACCTTTTCACTGCTACATTTGTCTCACTGAATACTAGAGCTTTAAAAAATAAACCTATGGATCTCCATTAAAAAAACCCAAAAATCTATCCCTTGCTTTACCAACTTATTTTAATTCGAAGTAATCCCTATTCTGTGAATGGATTTGTGGCTCATCTTGCAGAGCTGACGGAGCTTCACCAGGCTGACATCTGTGCTGCACTCTGAAATAAGACACTAAAGACTTTATTATGCCTTTTCCAAATGGACACAAAAATTATCAGCCATGGATCAGCAAGGTTCTGAGGTTTTATGACATAAGGACAACACAGCTTGGTGCCTCCAGCTGAGCATGTTAATCAATAAGACACATTTGTTGTTTTACTTTAAATGGAGATGACTGGGTCAGTAACTGATTGTTTGGTTAAAAGATCTAAAACTGGCATTTCACCATCTTGCCTGGCTGTGATACACTTGCTTCTTTATGCCATGTGGTCCCCTTGGGGAACACCTTAATATGAACTTCTGGCTAAGAGGGAATGAGATTCTAATTTAAACCCTGGGTTTGCCATCTGTGTGTACACTTGGACTTTTGTCTGTATAACCTGGCAGGTATGAAATCATCTGGCAAATAATAAATCTGAATACATATTCCAATTATTAATGGCATCACCACGTACCAGGATAAACTTTTGGCCATGTCAGTTGTCAAACTGTCACTATGTTTATGATACTAGTGTCTTTGCCAAACATGCCAAGCTAAACCACGTTACACGAAAGGGAGGGGGATAGTTTTTTTCCTGCAATGGGGCATTTTCAGTGCTTTTTAGCAATAGACATGCATTAATATCGCAGTACCATGGCAACAAGACTCCTCCTCGTAACTGTATAAACCATTTCTTGTTCTCAGTTTAACATTTCTTCAGGTGTGACAGCCCGAGGTAAACAAGAGCAGATCGTGACACAGAAGGCATGCTACCAGGTTGTGTGGACACATGCAATGCTCATCATCAATTAACAAATGCCTTCCCAGCTGTAGAGAACTAAAGGCAGATTTTTAAAGACTGTAATTTTAAGACAGAATGCTCATATCACTATCTCCCAGTAAATGGAAGCTACAAATGCCACCTAGTAGAAATCAGACTGTCTGGATGAGTTCCTCATCTTTGATAAGAAAGCAATGGACACCAGTACCGTTGCCTTTTATAGCTCAAGAACCTTCCTGTGAACATCTCTTGTACATAGCCCTAATCCCATCCACAGAGCTACACCCTACAAAGCCTCTCCACTCTGAGAGGCAAATTAAAGATGTTCAGTTTCAGATATCCTTGATATCAGTTGACAATACTCAGAGATTCAAACTAGCAGGCACTTGCATTCAGCTGGCTTTCCTTATGCCCTGTCCCAGGTCAGGACTTACCCCATAAGAATGGCCCTGGAGTTTCTAATGAGCCCAAAGAGCACCAGCAAACATATCAGGACATGAAACAGGAGCAGGCCCAGGTATCCCAGCCACCTGCAGAAAACAAAAACATGGTCTGCAAAGGAACAGGGGTGTAGAAAAAGCACAGATCAAGAAGCTAGTGTGACTTATGAGGAAAACAGGGCCCTTTTCTTCAAGTAAAAGCCACCACTCTCTTCAGTTGGTAGTAAACGCAGTTTAGAAAAAAAGTTATTGAGCACTTTGATTTAAACTGGATGCATTTTTGCTGTAAAATAAATCAGCTGCATGGGCCAAGAGCACCCAGAACATGCACATAAATTTTGCAAAACAGACCAAAGCAGACTCTACAACCACTGCACTACACCATGTTACACACCTGTACCAGTCATAGAGGTCAATCTGAATTGCCAGCTCCTCCAGAGACACCTCTTCATTCTTCCAAAAAGGGATCTCAGTTGTTTGCCTGACCAGATCATCCAAGAGACTTTGCAGTTTCTGGACAACATGCAGGTAGTCCGTCTGCTTTGAGAACATCTCCTCCAGCACAACCAAGTTGGGTTCCACTGTTTGGTTGAGTGCCACTGCAGTATCCAGTACCTACAGTATGGGAAAGCATAAGGTGGTGGTGGGGGAAAGAAAATAAAAAAAAGAATTAAAGGACAGGAAGCCAAGGAAGTAAAAGGTAAGTCATTCTTACTAGCAAGTCATGGACAGCTTCCAGATTACCAGTCCTCTGTCTTAAGAGGCTCAGACTGCTTATCCTTCAAAAGCAACTTAAAAGCATCTACAATGGAGATTGTTTGCAAGTAGCCTGGTGATGGTACTTCAACTGAACCTTTACCACACCTACTCATTTTGCTGCCATCAGGGCTGCAGTGTGATACCATGAAATTAGAGGTAGCACAAATAACTGATGGCACTAAAATGTTACTTTTTACTAAGAGATTTGTCTGCTTTGGCCTGCCTCCTCTTCCTGTTGTGGAAGAGAGCTGATCAGAAGCTGTTTTTAAACCTAGCAAAGAGAAGACTTCATTTAACAGGCTGCGTTGGATATTTTTAGAAGAGCTGAAGAAATCACGGCGCCATTAATGGAAATTTTAGCACATCTCTAAGCCCAGATACTAACGAGAAACAGGAAGAGACAGCCAGACTCGAGAGGAGAGGTGCTGAGCAGGTCTGCTCATTCCCACACTCCCCACATTCCCTGCCATCCCTCCCAGCGCTCACCCGGTCCTGGACACCGGCCACGGTGCGGTTTGCATGGCGCAGCGAGTACGTCAGCCGGTGGATGCCGTCACTGGTCTCCCCATTCCCATAGAATCCCACAGCAATCCCAGCACTGCAGAGAAAGAAAGCAAGGAAGGGTAGAGTTAAAGCTAAAAGGCGAGTTGTGTAACACAGGGGCTACAGCACCCTGGGGAGTCACATCAGCACTTTCCGCAGGAAGGGAAGCCGCTGCCTCCCAAAGGGAGCCGGGGTGATTATGCTCCTCAGCAACCACTGGAAAAACACACCTGTAAACATTCACAGCCACCAATTGCCTGCGTGGCATCCCTGTGATGAAGAGCAGAGCACAAGATGCATACTTCATTTATGGTAAAATAATGAGACTCTGGTTGTCCGTGGCTGGACCTGAACTCCCCAAAATCCAGCCAGCCTTGCAGCTCTCCAGTGGCTCCTGCAAGACCTGCCATTGCTGTTTCAGGAGACACGTGCTCTCTCTGGACATGAAATGCAGATTGTTTTGTTACATTTTTTATAAGCAGGACACAGAGAGCTTGCTGTGACTGCTTGCCCATGGTGGTGGTTCCTCTAGATACATTTTCCATGCCCTTTTCTCCACCTTGTGGAGTATCTACGAACATCATCTTGATTTATCTTCCCATTAGAAACATTTGTGTCACACTGATTTAGAGTACTGGGAAGGGAGGCTAAATAACTTACTGGGACAAAAGGCTTATTTATTTTTAAAGCAAGCGCATTTCAAGCTTGCAGACACAATTCAACTCCAGCTGCTTAGCAAATTACCACCTATCAGCTGATTTGCCATAACTGTCCACACATATCAGTCTGGCCCAATTATGAAGCAAACCATATTAGCTTAAGCCTCACTTAAAGGAGGAAGATCCTGTAAATGAGTTGCAACCAGAGGATTATCTCATGCAAGTCAGCAATATCTCTTCTATTAAGATATCACTGCAGGAACTCACAGTTCCTCTTCCCAAGCCCATATTTCCTAATAATAGAGGAGGAAAGAACTTGTGAAGGGATCACACAACTAAACTCAGAGCAAGCAAACATTACCAAGACAGTTTTTCTGTTCTCATGTAATATTTAGCTTGAAAGCATCCAGGACCTTTTCTAGGAAGGTTCTCAAGAGACCGAGGTTGTGTTTGTGGTAGTGGAAAGAAAGGTAGTGTTGACGGTTTTGTTGTAAATCCTGAAGTTATTCTGGATGAAACATTTAGTTCCTCCACAAGAACTTTGTGCTTGGGTTATAGCACTGTCCTCAGAAAGTTGGGTCTGAAGGAGGAATCAAAGAGGAAGGAAACAAGCCAAACAAGAGCTTTCAGAACAAGTAAGTGCCTTTGTTTAACAGGAAGGGTCACCAAAGGACATTAGGCTTTCCTCACCACCATCACCACCCGGCTGGGAAATGAACCCAAGCAGGCAGGCCAGAGTGAGTTTTGTCTACAGAACAGATCCTTGGAAAGATCTGCTCTGCCATGTATATCAATCTGTGTCTGCTCCTACTCCTCTCCTGCAGGAAGACAAGCATCCCTCCCTCCGTTCCTGGCCTAACCCACTTTGAAAGCAGAACAATTTAGTTCACCTGGTCATATTTGTACTTTCCCCTCATATGAAACAAGAAACAGAAGGAAAGATCATGAACTGGAAGCAGATCCACTAAGAAAATCTGTGTCAGCCTCATGCTTTTTCCAGCAATTGAATCTCCATAAATTATAGAGAGCTTGGCCCATAAAAGGCTCAGCTGAGGAGTCTTCTAGGGACACGAGGCAGCCTACACTGTATACAGAAAGAGAGGCAGCAGGTATGTAACTCTAAATATTTAGCATTAATACAAGAAATGAGCCTATTTCTTCATGAACACCATTCCTAAAACATTTTCCTAATGCAAATTATGCTGATAACTAAAGAGAGAAAAGCCCTCTGCATTCCTCCCTGGTTGCAGCTATTATCAGAGCTTGATAAGGCATGCCTAGGATGCACGGGGGTGGAGGGGATAAAAAAGACACCACCCCTCCTCCCTCTGAACTAGAGAGATTACAAATCCAGAGCTATGCCCAGGATAAAGGCAACTCAGCATCCCATCGCAGCAATTGCAAAACCATGGCTTGAATTTCGCCTTGTCTTATCAGAGCAAACAAATTCAGACAGACCCTTTCATCCTCCTGAGCGGCAGTAAACTTTAACAGTTGTTTCTACTATAGACACAAACTAAATTCCAGAACATTCTTGACATTGAATAGGCAGATCTGACCCTTTTAATTAGCGAGCAATTTCTATTCAGCCTGTTACAGCTACTAGAAGTCTATTCTTTCAGCAAAGACTTGGTAAGTGCCCAAAACCTGCTGCTTGGCTCTCAGTATTCCCAGCACAGGAGCACTGTTTTGATGAGGAAGACTCAGAAACAGCACTGTGAAGTAGCAGCAGATACTTTGCCCTTAAGGGTGCTGCACAGCCAGGTACATTAGCCAGGTGGCTCAAAGGTACCAGCTATGAAGAGCTGGCAACTCCAGGCAAGTGAATTGAAACTCATCACGCTGTTGGAGGCAGAACTACCCCATCCAGCCCTGTCTCAACCACAGCTCCCAACACCCCAACCCTCCAGGCACAGCCACTGCTTCTGAAAGAAAACACTACAGCAACAAGAACTGGGATAAAAGCCATTTAATCCAAGTAATAAATTCCTCCAGACATGCGGCTCACACATTCACTGGAAACTACACATAAAGCATTAATTATTCCATTACTGCCCAGCAAAAGCCAGCTCTGCATTCATGCCCTGTGCTAGCAAGGGCCACTTACACAGCCATTTGTCCTCCTAGGAGCAAGCTGTACAGTTGGGTGGCAGCTCCCTTTTCTATCACACTAAAGAGGGAAGGAAACCCTTCCAGAAGCCAGGATGGGGGCAGCTGCCTGGGCTCATGCTGTGACTGAGGAGGGGGCAGAGCTGAAGGGCAGGCAGAGAGGGAACTGCTGCTGCTTCGTTTTCTGTTTGCATTTGGCTTCATCTAAATCCAACAGTTGTTTCAAATCCCTGCCCACACACGCTGATATGAGTTGCTATTGTTTAAAGCAGATTTAAGGATTTACACTAGTTTTTAACTACCTTTTATATGATTAAAAGGAAACAGAGGGGGCTCCTTCTATTTAAGTGTATTCTTCTAAAATAAAAATAGATCAAAACTTATCTTAACCCAACAGCATAAGTCCTTGAGGTCAGGACAAATCACACGGCTTCTTGCACGAACCCCGGGAGGCACAGTAGCCTAAGATACAGCAGATCCATCTCCCAGTACAGGATGACAAAATCATCACCCAATGGAAAAGTCTGTATTTTTGTCACACAGCCTGGATACAAGAACAGCATTCCTGAATGACACAGCTCTTTTCCACCCTAGCACCCTCTGGAAGATACTCCAACACATTTTAAATGCTGTTATAGGAAAGTCATCTCTATTTCTGACATTCTTGCTTTTGTCCCACTCCCCTCCCTAGCAAGCACACACCTCTCTCCTCCCAAATCCATGCTATCCCATCCTCCTTCCAAACTTACCTTTGTCAGTCTCCTGTCACTTCCACTACACCCCCACCTCTCCCCTGCTTTCTTTCTCACTCATATTTTTGAATAAAATCTTTAAAAAAATATTAATATATCAAGGTCTTGCAGGCCACTTAAAATGTTGCTCCTGCTACTCAATACTGCACTTGAAAAAAACATTTGGCTACTCAATAGTTTTGCTAAGTTTTAGGAAACCCACTTATACAAGTCAAGAAAACATTGCACTTCTGAGCTTAACATTATCACCACCAGTGCACACCCACAGAAACCCACCAGGGAGACATTACACTATCAGCTCTTCCATGAGTTATACAAGAGAGACAGAAGAGCAGCATGCCAGTATTTCTATGTATTCCTACAGATACAACAGTGTGATTTAAAGTCCTGCACACACTTCAGTATCACTTTTCAGCAAGACTGAAAATTCAAGTTTGGAGATCAGCTTTCCTGTTGCTTGTATACAAGAGCCACGTGGGCTTTGGACATCCCTTGATAAAGAACCAGAAAAGACAAATCAAGTGTAAATCTGAATTTGCTTGCAACATGGCCTGCAGAAAACCCAAAAATGTTTTCTGGATTTACACCAGATGAACAGCAGCACACTAATCTGAGACAGAGAGCATATATGTGCCTTCTGTAGATGAGATCCTCCTGCTGTAATACCCACACACCAAAACCCCTCGGGGTACCAGTCACCAGTCTGAAAAGATGAGCACTAGCCATTCACATCACATCTTTAGAAATGAATAATCTAACTACACCAAGTCATCTTTAATTACAGGAACTTCTTATGAAGAGCTCTTTTTAGACTTCATGTTCTCAGGAGGAATGTTAATTTGTCTGTCTAATTACCACCTTGCACTTTTGCACCAAGGGAAAGTGCTGTTACTGGCACTTAAGAAAGCAAGTTTTCACCATTTATTTGTACCCATTTCTTTCAGGTATCCTCTCCACAAAGCTTTCTTCCCAACCTCAGAGCTCAGCTCCCTTCTGGGAGAATTAGGGTCACCTAACCAGTGGATTAGGTGACTTACAAGACAGCTCCCCACACAGAGAAATCAATCAAAACTGGGCAGGACTAGAAATTAACTAAGTATTCAAGGAATAATCTAGGCTAATATTCCTGCAGCTCTGTGGCTGGAGCAACTGGGAAGACTCATTAGAGACATTTTGTTAGAGAGCTCCTGTTAACCAGTTACGTCTCCCTGCTGGCTCAGCATTCTCCCTTTTGCATACCAGAAACAGTGAGACATTAGGAAACAGTAATCCAGAGCACACAACAGGATTCACAGTACAGCCTCCTGGGATTAAGTACAACCTAGATAAACATTTACTAGGCACAGCTGCGCTTAACCAGCTAACTAGTTCTCAGCTAGGAAGACAACAGTCCACTTCAAAGATCTTAGACAAGCCAGACCAGCTGCTGGTTGGAACCTCTCATTGTTTCAACACCCAGGATATTCCTCTCCCATTGCAAACAGTGTTACAAACTGCCTCACACATGAGGCTCCTGCCAGGCTGATGGTCAGAACAGCCTTACAGCAGCTGCTGGTCTGGCACTTCTGTTATGTGTAACATGCAGCTGGGAGGAAGTATATCCCATGGACCAATCTAACTGTTGGTATCTAACTGGGACTTCCTGCTAGGACAGATTAGAGCCCCTGCTTGTCAGAATCTGTACTTGCATTCCCAGACACACACAGAGTGTCAAGAGGCTCTGGTTTGAGGGTACTGTGGCATCCAGCTGCTGTAGAGGGGCAGAAAACCAACTTTGGCTCTGCAGGAGAGCAGCAGCACTTGGACAGCACCTTCACTCACCATGATGGTACCAACCCACCCATTGTTCAAGTGTGTTGACTTCGAGGAGGAAATAAAAAACTTCATTAAAAGAGTCAAGATAAATATTCATTCAGTATCACTGTAGATTTTAAGTTCTAAGGATACTTCTGCATTTAATTTTTGCAGAAACAAATAGCACACCAAGGATGAGAACCAGTGGTTCAGATTTTGAGGAAGCCTAAGCAGCTTTCCAGATTCTGGATGTGACAGAGTTGCATCAAGTTTTCCAGAATTTATACACTGGTATAAATTTTCCAATTTTAAATTGTCTCACACATGCTCTGGGAAGTGCAGAATACCTCCTTCTCACCCTTTTTACAATTAAAAACAAACACAACTACCACACTCTGCAGCAGCTGTCTCGGTCACATATGCTGCACAACAATAGCTAACAAGGGCCTGTAGCAGCAGCACAACTATAAATAGCATCAGCTGGAGCTTCTGTAAGAAAGGGTTAGGACCACAGCACTCTCAGTGGATTGGAATGGATGCAGCTGAAGCTCTTAAGCTCACTAAAAGGTGAATGAGGCTTCTCTGCAAATTGTTCTGTGGTTTGCCTTGCCCTTCCAGGCACCTATTTGCAATCAACAAAGCATGGAAGAGGCCCCTGCAAACACGGCAATCTGGCTGGTACACAAAGTCTCCTCCTCAGCTCCGAGCCTCTACTTCTATAGGCAAATCCATCCCCAGCTGCTGAACTCACCACACAATGCCAGCTCTACAGTGTTTGTTCCAATACTTCAAGGGTTTGCTATTCTCTTAAGTATGTGCCTCGAAAGAGAAAATACACAAATGCATTAGCAGCACAGTCTGGCTCTTGAACAGCTAAGTCTGGGCTTCAGGGAACACACTCACCTCCAGACTGATCACAAACCAGACCCACCACCTATCAGCAGGCTAATACACAAAGTGAACCACAGGGCACTGTCAAATACCTCATTGCTTTCTCCTCTAAGGGACTGCTCCCAGACCTGCCAGACCACGGAGGGGCAACCAAGACCACTTGGAGCCTTGGGCAAGAGTAGATGATGCTTGGAACTGGTAAGAAATGCAGTGCTCAATAGAGGGCACATACATCCAGAGAGCTCCAAGTATTCATTCTGCCCAAGTCAAAACAAGACCCGGGGCACCTTCCAGAAGTCTGCAAACATGTCCCTCCTTTCAGATGCCCCATCATTCACTTTCTAGGAAATTCTCTCCTTTTAACTTTTTCTACATCCATTCTCCACTAATTACTGAATTTTTCTTGTTTGCCAGAAGTCCTCACTTTCAAAAACTTCTGTTGCTCAGTCTATTGCACCATTACTTGGAGTGCCCTTGGAGATGGCACATTAGTACAAGTAATGAAATGCAGCAGTGTCTTATATAGGCTGCAAAATCTGCATATTCCCTCCAGTCCAATACCAATCCTTCCAAACCCAAAAGAATCATCTGTGTCTCTTTCTTCCTAATCTACTCTCCCACACAGCCATTCTTTTTGGACACCAGATTCTAAGAAATCTGCATTTAGACCTGATAAATATTTCAGCTGTATCCATCCTATTTAAGTGATAAGCTCTCAAGGACAGAGTGTCCTTGATTTATCACTTGAAAAGTATCAAAGAGCAGGACATTAGCTATTTCTTTGCACATTGCTCGAACCATTAAGCACTTCAGCAAGTGGTAGAAAGGAAAAAAATATATTACAGATATTTAAAACACACGCACACATCAAGCGGAAAGATGGATTACTGCCAACAGTCACTAACTACAGACACAGCATTTCAAGTATGGAGACCCATGCAGAGGATACAGCACCCCAAATACCTCTGAGGAGCCCCTGGAGCGGGGACATACCTGCACACGAGGGTAGCAATGATGACACACCAGGCTGTGCAGCAGCAGTCAGCATTGAGGTGCTCCTCGCTCTTCCGATGGCGGCAGCACAGCCAGAAGGAGTAGAACAGCAGGAAGAGCAGGTCCAGAGCCAGGCAGGACAGAGCGATGCCACCCAAGAGCAGCAGGGCCTGCAGGAAACAGAGACGTGTCACATCAACACACGGCACAGCCACGGCAGGGCAGGTCAACCAGGTGTCTCAAGATGCACCTTGGAAACAAGTCATTTTGTGGTTTTGGTGTATTTTTTAAATATAAGCAGGAGATTTTTAGTCCCACTTTCTCCCCTCTCTGTGCCCCACTCAATGAATCCACATTCTGTACCTAAGCTGTAAATCGCTGAGCCATTTTGTCTGTCCCAGATGAGTTAATCAGCAAGGGTTTTACTCTTTACTCCTGGTCACAGGTCAGCAGATTTAAAGAACAAAAATAATAATAAAAAAACCAGTTCAGCCAGCTGCCTCTATCTCCACAGTTTTTTAATCTTCATGAATAAATATGCAGGCTTATTCATTAGAAATCCAAGTGCATGAGTGGGTTTGAAAGGGGGTGGAATTTATTATACATGCATGAGATTGATTTTTTAAAAAATTAATCCCCATGCAATGCTTCTGTTCAAGGTAGACCCAGAATAAATGCTAAACCCCTCCATATACCATCCACATATATAGGTACAACAAATGTGGATGCCACAGACACATTGTCACAAGCTGAATTAGTGTGTTATACCTACTTCCAGTCATATTCTGGGGAGGAAAGGAAGCAGTACATGTTTAACTCCATTCCTATTTATTTTTATTCAAAAAATGCTGGTTAAAATCCAAAAATGCAAACTGATTTTGCTAAATAAAATAATTTAAATCCATTCTAACACCAAATATAGCCACATTTACTCTATTCATTCAGGTGGGAGAAAGGATATAATTTTATCCATAAGCTTTTTTGGATAAACCCTTAGTAGGGGCAACAAATGGCAACTTACTAGAAATTACTTAAATGTCTGGAAAAGGTCCAAGTCACCTACTGCTGCCCCAATATTGGGGAGGCAGACATAGATCTGTATCAGCAAACCTAGAACAAAGGTTTGGGTTTTTAAATCAGTATCTCTTTTCCTCCCCAAGAGAAATTCCTTAAAGAACATTTATACGCTTCCTCCTGATTGAAACAATAACTTCCTCCCGATCAAAGAAATATAACAAAGAATGCTGAGATTAAAGCGAGAATCTCAACAAAACTGGTGACTGTTTCTAGCAGAGTCTGGTAGTAACTTGCTCTTTGTAGGCTTTTCTTTCCCCCCTCTCTATTCCATAGGTACTCCCTGCTGAGTTATTATCCTGGCAAACTACACAAGCCACACAACATCCTTCCCAGCCAAGCAAACGTCAGCCATACATAACGAGATCCATACTAGTTGAACCCAAGTGCTGCGCCACAAACACTCCACGTAGCCACGTGCTCTTTGCTTTCCCAGCCTCAGGAAACCCACCCAAATCCCATCAAGTGCTCTGGGATGGGGCAGTTTACAGGTGCTGCTTTCCCAAAGTGAATCACAGAAACTCAGTCCCACCGCAGAAAGTGAACTTTGGGATCTTTACCAGAGAGGAGTGGGGGTTGGAGGGAAAAATCCCTATCCCCCTTTCCCATGCTTTCACCAGATGGTGCGAGCACTGCTTGAGATCCTGAGCAGAAAGGGGCCTCTGAGAGGGAAGCTGAGCTCAGAGCCCCGCGTTCTCCCACTTCTGAAGGCTTGCCATGTACGAGCACTCAGTACTAATTTAACTAACACATTTGGCATACCAAAGCTCCTCAGGGATATTCTTTATTTTTTAAACATGTCAGGCTGCTGTAAGGCAAAGCTTTCCTGCCCCACTCGCCTGCACTTCTTTCTTCACACCCTCAGCCCTCCTGCACATGCTAAAAAGCGTTACTGTGGAAAGATGAACTCAGCTGAAAACATCCTCCCAACAACTCTTTATCAGCAAAAAACTCACACTGCAGCTCCAGATGTAGGAGAACAGCCCCTATTACCAGGAAATAAAAGGAAACACTAAGAAAAAAGAAAAAAAGGAAAAGTTAATATTAAAGCCTGCCATGCAGCAAGCAACCTGAAGTTCTTGCTTTGAAGGGACACTTAATACATGCTTTAAATTTGCATCTAGCCACAAGGACTTGGCTGGTCACTAACCCTCAATCTGCATTTCATTTTCCAGAGAATATTTATTTTCCATTAATGGATATGTGCCATGACAACAAATGAAATCATCCAGCAGTGCAGTTATTAATCTTTCTGACTGATGAGTCAGTTTAGGACCCAGAGACTGGCTGGCAGTGAAAGCCTGGTTGCAACCAAAGCTATGCCTCCGCCTGCCTGTCAGGATTAAACGACAGTATTTAAAAAAGGGGGGTTGAGGCTGGATAAACCCTCAGATGCTCTATCCTGCAACAGTAAATCTGGGACTCGGTTATCCAAGGCCATATTATCCCGAGTAAATGTAAAATTATGCACTGGGACTTTTGCCACAAAAGAGCATCAATTCGTCTCTGAACATTTGCTGAGCTATCAGAACCTTTATAGCAAATGATGCATGAACTGCCCTTACAGGAAAATGGAGACAACTTGGAGTAGCAACATTTTACCACTGTGCTGACACTAATGGTAGAAGTGGAGACAGAGCAGTCCCTGAAAATGACTGTAAATCCAAGTGGTATCTGCCAGACTGGCAGGAGACGAAGCTACAGTGTCAGGCAGCACTTTCAAAATAAGAGTTAATAGCTGTACACAGGGAAGTAACCACAAGAGCATTGCTAATTTGGAAAGGCACCATGAAACCAGAATGTGCTCGGTCTTGCTGCAGTGTTAACAGCCTCTCAGCTCCAGCATGCTTGCCAGGATTCATGGTATTTGTCCTCTCTATGGGAGTAAGAAGCCCAAAAAATGGCAGAAAACATCTAGGTCCTCATGCACTGAAAGCAGCACCATCACAATAAGGAACAAAGAGCATGACAAAAGCATCCCCCACAAAACTACCCAGGGGCTGGTTAACTCTTCCATTTGCTGTGGGGACACCCATAGGTGTTGATATAATTCCCAAGGACATATACATAGGTCAGGCTGCAGTTAGTTCTATTCTTGGTCTCCCACACCATGTCTTGTGTTCCTGGGGATCAAATAAACCAGTAAACAGCCTTGTCTGCTGGATGAAAAATCTCCATACAAAACAGCCACTTTCAGCTTGCAAGTTCCGAGCGATCCACATGATTAGTTACCTGAATATATCTATGGACTGTGGTCCTGGAAGGCTAATTTTAGCTGCTGAGAGTGCACTTAAGGGATGGATACTTCATCCTACAGACAGTCACAAAGGAAGAGATCCACATAAGAACATCAGAATAAATACAAGATGTATTTATTCCCTTAGAAACACGGAAAGACTAAATAGAGCCACGATACGTTGTGACGCAGGAGGTAAACACTGGGTTGCATTCATGTTAAATTTCAAGGTTCGCCACTGCCTTAAGTGCTGTTCATTCATCACACAACTGTACAGAAGAGTGTTGGCTTAAGGACCGTTCTTCACACCATCATGTCCCTCTGCCATGAAGGTTTCTTGGCACAAGGATCCTGGCAGCAGAACAGATTTAGGAAGTTAATTCTGAATACACAAAAGGCTCAGAATGCTCCATGTGTTTATCAAGTATTAGTTTTACCAATCTCAATCTATCCAACTTTCAATTATCACATTCTTTAGACCTTACCTGTACAAACAGCAGCATGTTGTAGTGAGCAGCTCTACATGGAATAGAGGATTGCTATTTTACTATTAGAAAGTCCACTAAAACTCATTAAGAAACTCCAATGCAAAGATGAAGCCTTCAGGTGGTTCCTGAGAAATACATGGTTTTACTTTTAATCTTGCATGTTGATGACTTTTCATATTAAAAATTTCATAATTTGAACCAACAGGACAGAATAGCTACAGCTTTTGAGCACCTCAAGAACACAGCTGTCTTAATCATTGCCAGATTGAGAATGGTTTATAGTTTTACCTTAAAGTTCACTTTTGCCAAAAGAAAGCTTTCCACTGAATCTGCAACAAGTATTCTTTCTGGATTTCCATGCAATGACTTAAGATTGTGATAATAAAACAGAGAGAAGAGGTTAAAGGAGTGTGGGAAGAGAAAAACATTCACCCAGAAGAACAAATGAAGCAACCTGGGCTGCTGCCAAAGGAGCACTCATCTCTATTTATTCCATGAAGGACGGAAGTCATCTTAGCAAGAAAAGAAACTGCTGTGGGATAGTGTCATGCCTACACTACTTCCTACACTGGCTTGTTGTTCTTTTTATTTTTTTTCCTCTCCAGACTTCTGGACATATCTCTAAAAAGCTTACACGCTTAGATAATAAGCTATGTCCTACCAAACTGACTGTTTTTGGTAACACTGACAACACAAGGAGCACACTCTGACCTCCTCATCAACTTGTTCTGAACATGCTGTGTGTTCAGAGACTTGATTTTCACTTCTGAAAAAACATTGTATGAGGTGTTTGTTGAGATACTCGAGTGTCTCAGGATGTCACTCATCCAACAGCCCCTACAGGAGGATGCAGGCTTTGTGAGGGAACACAGCCAACCATGTATTGGCAAATGTGACGTGGGGGGAGGATGTGGAAACCTCTGCTGATCTCAGCACGAAACCATCCCTATCTCCTCTGCTGGGGTCTGGCCTTCCCAGGCCAATTACTGTTCTCAACACAGCAGAGGAGCAAAGCTGGGCAGGAAACGTGCTGTGGAAGAGGCTTTTCCCACGGTACTGAGATGTGTTCTCCTTCATGAGGGATCCCTCAGCAGCATGGAAGAGCACCATGGAAACAGAGGACAGGTTCCACCATGTCATCCCCTCATCCAGACGTCTCCCAGAGGAAGCACACTGTTAACAGAGTGCAGTAGATTACAGATATATTTAGGGCAAGTCCATGCTGGAACAAGCAATATAGGCCAACACTTTGCCTTTAGCTTTTTTTGGGCTGCTGGCTTTCCTTTCCGGAAAGGAGGAAATGCCAAAAATTATGTCATGCTTTTTTTTTTTCCCTTTTTTTTCTTTTTTTTTTTTTAAATCACCTTAAGACAATATAGCAGACACACTAGAATAAAAACAGATCTGCAGCTGAAACCTCTCCTAGCATGACTAGATAGCTCAATTCTATTTACCAAGTTGGTTAAATGAGCAGACCAGTTTCCTCAATGCTGCAAAGCTCTCTACATAGGCAAGGGCATCACACAGTTAACTGGTGTTAGAACTGTGAACTAAAGCCACTTTAATTACAAATGAGCGTTCACACAGGGTTTTGATGTAGTTTAACTAGAATGGCCTTAATTCAGTGTAGTTTAATTCACTTTAGTGCATTTAAAGTGGTTTTACTAATCTGTTTTGAAATTATTCCTCTAGTTAATTCAGATTAATTTCTCAAGTGTAGGCAACAATTCAGAACAAGGCTAGGTTGATTACAGATTCATCATCATTTCCTGCATACTAACATTGTGACCCCTTATTTCATAATTAAAGACTGAAGACTGCCTTTATAATTGGTCCAATTCACAAAAGCCACCAGTGCAGAGGCCGAAAAGATCCAATCTTGCTGATTCTTGGCATATTGCAGTGACCAGCTCAATAAAGTAATTGCCAGGGTTTTGAGAGTGGTGGTTAAATAATATATAGCACAGGTACACCTGCACAGCTCAGCTTTCACAGGTTACACAGGGGCAGGTGCAAGAATTCATCTGAGCATTCATATCACACACCAAAGAGATGGAAAGCACTGAGTAGAAAGGATTTGCTTAACAATTGGGCTGGATATTTTCTCCTGCCCATGAATACAGATCTAAGCCATGCTAATCAGCAGTCAACACTGGAGCCCTATTGGGTTGAAGTCAAATAACAATCCATTTATTCCGTTAGCTGTTACCAACTCAGCAATCTCCATCTTACCCAGCAAGGAAACATTCCCAGAGGTAAGGGAGTCCTCTAAATTGGATGTTCTTATCCCTAGTTTCTCCATAATGCTGGCTGAAAGCCTCAATGCACTACAGCGATGAAAAGAATGAGACACTCTCACCAAATTCAGTTTCCACTGACAGGTCCCCACAGACTAAATCTTTATTAAATGAGGCTTAGCTCAGAACTGGCAGCTTGTCAAATGAGCATTCTCGTTGAAAAGGCGGATTTCCTTTCTGGGGATTCTGCAAATTCCCTTGCAGGGCTCTCAAAAAACACCACCACGGATGCACCAGTGTTCATGCAGGTCTTTGCCCCAAATCCCAGAACAGTATAACATGTAAGGAATCCTCATGGGAACAGGCCTTCAGCTTTAGAAGACTATTTCTTCCTAGTATTCCCAATTGGACAAAGCAAAAAAAAAAAAACCATTAGTTAACTTTGAATACAAGAATCAGGTAATTATTTAGAATATTGAGTGAAGGGCACCAAAAGGATAGTTGGAGGAATTTGGTGGGTATCTTGCACCACTCACATCCACACTTGCCCAGCTCACCCATGGCAGATCTGCACAATTCTACCAGAGATTCCTTTCCCACAACAGATTAGCTCACACGTTCTTGCCTGACAAGGCTTCTCTACTCGAGGTCTTTTAGAAGCCACTTGATTTCCTTGGTTAGAAAACTGTATCATCCATTAATGTCTTAAAACACAATCTCCTCGCAAGGTAATTTTCCAGCAAACAGGATAATGGAAAGAAACCCCATACTATAAAGGAAGTATGAGTTTAATGCTCCTACAACTCGGGGATAAGCAAGCACTGCCTGCGTTACCTGGCTCGAGCCCAAGAGCTGTATAAATTCCCATGCCAAGACAATTCCCATCCTCAGCTCTGCTCCTGCTGGCCTGGAACTCCCTGAAGGCAAGATGTGGCACTGCCAAGCTGCCTGTGCATGCAGGCAGGGACCTGGGCACACTTGCACAACCCAGCACATGAGTGAGGCAGCACTCATGTGTTGAAAAAAAAAGAAAAAAAAAAAAAAAAAAGGGGAGTGGAAAAAAAAGAGCAGGAAATGCTTAGGCCTGAAGCCCAGTGACTTAATCCAATTTCCATCCTTTTTCCCTTCCCCCTCCTACAACGTGCACTCTTGGAGACAATACACTTCATTTAGATGGGAAAAAAGTACTCTCTCCTCTGTCCTTGCACTGTCTCAAGCCAAGTGCTGGGACACTGCATTTTTTATCTGTCTTAAATGACCACTCACACTCTGGCATGGATGCCAACCTCAAGGAATTTCTTTCAAGACTCCAGCTGTACCAAGTCTGTGCTTTGCTTCACATTAGCTGCTCTTTAGCCATTGCTGGTTTTTATTAGATTTGGGTTTCAAACCCACACGTTCACATTGCTCCTGTGAATTTCAAGAGTTCTCCACAAAGGCTGGGTCTTTCAGTAGAGGTGATTATATGCATCATCTACAAGCCTCCCATTCCTCTGTAGGATCTAAATGCCATCCTTTCCAAGAGACATGGCAGCAGTTAGGATTAAATGCCGTATTTAGGCTTACAGCAACTTCTTGATCTTCTTAACTCATCTCCTCTTAAACCAACCAACCAAATCTGAAGTGATCGGCTACTACGGAGTTTGAAGACACTGAGCTCAATCCCCAGCTCTGATGTCCTGGCAGGGAGGTCACTGCAAGCTGCACACACCATGTAGAATCCCCTTAGCTGGCAGCCATCAGTCTTTCCCATGCCATTTCTATTTGGAAGAAGGATAAACAAGACACTGGGGAGGGAGAGGAAAGAGCATGGAAATGAGCAGAACCACCCCTGAGTGGAACAGAAAACAAAAACTCATCCCAGCTATGGAAACTTGCTCCAAAGGAACATCAACCCATCAACAGGGTTAGGCCACCCCATCACCAGGGGTGCAATGTTTCCATGACCACTGTAGATAACGTGTTTCTGCTCAATGCTGCCATTATTTTGAACTTGCTGGTCTGTTTCAGGCACCATTTTAATCCCATTTATGTTCTGGAAGTTTTGGCACTGTGCATGTACAGCTGCACACTATAAACTCGAGCATAACATTTGCTGCACAGAACCACAAAAGTTATACAGAATAACAGAGAAAGAATCCAAATTGGAATGGAAACTCTTAACATCAAATTGTTACTAATGTTAGACTTGAAAGGCAACTTAATGTTGCCTTTTTCTTTTTCTAATGTATACAACTTGTTCCATATCATTAGCACCATGAAGAGGTCTTTTTCTAAACAGCAGCTATTAGGAAAATGTTTAAGCCACAGTAAGAACCTTGAGCACACACTTCGGCATTTGGAGACACTCAAGTTTTTAGAAAAAAAATAATTCGGAGGAAAAGATACTTTCTGGCCAAGATAACAAATCCAAATGGCTTCAATAAACTGTTTCTATTAGCACTGAATGGTCAGGAAGGTAAGTTACAATAACTTAGCTTCTGCATTTATACATCAGTGACAGGAACAGGTTAGACTGGTGTACTCAAGTGTTCTTAACATGGAGATCCACATCCAGTTTGAGCTCAGTTTATAACCTGAAGTAAATCTTCAGAACCAAGTGTGAGAAGTTTGAAACAACATGAAATTAACCAACAGGAAAAAAAAAAAACAAACACCAAAACATAGCACTAAGTTTCCACGGATATTTAGCCCATCCAGCTTCACTGGCATTTCTCTGCCCAGGCAAAGCAGGTCAAATGGCTGTTTGCACAGCAACAACTCAGCACAGTTCGGAGTACATGTTAAGCCTACTATAGTGTGGGACAAATAGCACTTGATTACATTAGCAAAATACACTGGTCTGGCTGCCACGAGCACTGACCTCTGGGAGGGGATAAAGAACAAAATCAAAGGCACACTGCCCTACATCTTCAGAAATTCATGGCCCACTGTGCTACAGGCAGCAGCCCACAGGACATCTTCCTTAAAATAATTTGTATTTGAAGTGAGCTTTAAGGCAGTATGTCAGTCATGTGGAGAGGCCACGAAGAACTGGAAAGGGGCAATATCCCATAGGGAGAGCTTCTGTAAGTTGGGAAAGGGAGAACAGAGATCTCTGACCCACCTATTGACTGTGGACCTGCACTGACCTCCTTGCACAAACAATGCAAACATGCCATTTAACTGGCAGAGATAAACAAGTGCCACACTTCTCACCATAAATTCACTCCAAACTGCCTCTTTGAAGATTACTACAGTCAGGTTTAAAAAAAAATAATTAAACAAAACCCAAGCAAACAAACAAAAAAGATGGGG
>VXBX01001788.1:880311-907741 GCA_013400415.1 Scytalopus superciliaris | reverse complement strand
AGCGGTGGGGGGGGGTGGAGGGGAGGGAGGAAATCTGTTCCTTCATCTTAAGCTGTTCCTTTCCTTCACACAAAAGAGGCTCCTTCATGTGCGAGAAAGATTTCCATATTGAGTCTTCTTTGGTTTTATTTTGGGAGTTTTGAGTTACCTTTTTTCCTTTTCTTTCTTTAAAGAAAAAAAAAAAAAAGAAGCTTTCAAAAAACCCCTCAGGGAACAAAGACAACCAATATTCACTATTGAGAACCTTCAAAACCAGGAAAGAAAATACCATAGAGGGACTAACAGAGGAAGCAGATCAAAAAACTACCCAAGCTAGCCAAGACCCACCACAGTCACAGCTGGAGTCCGTGTTTCTGCACCACTGACAAGACTGGGAGCGTCATTAACCACTTCTCTTCAGCCTGCACGAGGGAGGCTACAGAGCTAAGAAAGGCCTCCTGCAGGCTCCTCGCCAAATATGAGCAGGGATTAGGGCCTCTTCCAGCAGCTCTCCTGAAGGGAAATGCAATCTGAATAGAGATGCTTTCTTTAGAGCTCTGCCCAGGAGCAGTGCAGAGCTGCAGATGGCCCCTCTCAGCAACCAGGGTCAAGTCAGATGCTGCCCCCTCAAGAGCAGCATTCTGGCAAGTGGTCGCTGCCTTACCCCTCTGCTTCTGCTCCCCAGTCATCATGCTGATAAAAGGGGAGAACATGCTTTTTGAATTCACCTCCTGAACGCCATTCACAGGTGAACAGGGACACAGCTAACAGATGAACTCACAGATAAAACCCTTGGCAGATACAATGCAAATATTGTGCCCCAACACCTATTCACAGAGGGCATCCACTGCATCCACCCTGCTCTGTGACTCCAACTCTGAGCAGCTCTTCTCACTGTTGCTCTATTTCCCCATGGAGCTGGGGGAAGAGGGGGATCTGTCTCCTTTCAACTGTTTCAAAGCTGTTCAACTCTCTTAGGGTTTGCCTGCAAAGCTGAAAGCTGTCATGGACCACTGCTCTAAAAACATTTTAAATCCTGGGTTTTTATCAGCTATTTAAAGACAAATACACCTTACTTTTGCTTCCTTTACCGCCAAGTTTGGGACACGGGTCTATTTTGCTAGAATAGATGTTACATCAGTTAAAAGAAGGGGGTGTTTGCCCCCCTGCATTTTTCATTAGCTGCTTTACTTTCCCAGGACATACACATCATATCGACTAGAAATCAATGCACTTTATAGGTAAACTAATACATGTTATGCCTTCAAAGATCCTTTTATGCTGCTCATGGGATCAGTCTTGGTAGGATTCCTTGAGTTCCTGCACAGATACTCATTCACTCATTCAGTAATTCTTCTGAACCACATCTTGAGATTGATTTTTCAGGAAAGTTCCCAGAGTTCTCTTAGAGGTTCTGCCTGCACTTATGCCATGGCTATATTTAAAGAAGGAATCCCACTAAAGTGGTTTATAGCATGCTCTGGCAGGACACTGTAGACAGAGCTAAATCCTATTAAGCTACTTAAGTTGCTTTCCCCCTCTGAATTCATCTGTCAAACGCTGGTGGCTAGACATAGCAGCCAACTATCAAACTAGCTTATCAAGAGTCATGCTTAAAACACCAAACAAAATAAAAAAAAAATTGCAGTCATCACCACACATGAGGAAAGAAACTGGGGCAGTGTGCTGCTCCAGTAACCTCCTGGGATCCCAGGGGGTGGAGGAGGCTGGTGATTAGCTTTTCATTACACTTAGATTGTAACCCACTTGCACACAATGGACCTAATAAAGATAAAATAAGAATGACTGTGTCTTTACATGTCAGTCTTGACTGTTCTGAAAGAACTATATGGAGAATACATGAATGTAAGGTATACTTTTAAAATAGAGATCACAGTAACAGGCCAGGAGGGGGTACCTGAAGAAAAAAGTTCCATTCAGGCTTAACTCAGCACCCCACAGGGAATGGGGAAAGCAGCATTCATAGATATTTCACTTCCTTTCCCAGTAAGTCAAAAATAGGCACCACAGAATACTGAAAGCTTAATTCCCATAAGTGTTAAAAGTCCACATTTAAAGCTCCAGCTTTATGGCACTCACTCCACTATGTCAACATGCTACTGCTGTGAGATTTCAGACACAAACCTCAATTCCACGGATTCCATTTAACAATTGAAAACAATAGGCTGGAAAAGACCTCTGGAGGTCACTGTAGTGCAACCTGCTGCTAAAAGTAGGGCTAATTTAATAGATGGGGTTGCTCAGAGCCTTGCCCAGGCAAGTTTCGAGTGTCTCTAAGGCTAGAGTTTCCAAAGCTTCCCTCAGCTCCTGCTCCAGCACTGTGAGAAAAATATTCAAAAGTGACTGCACCCATGTGCCATTTCCCATTTCAGCTCGTGGTTGTTGTTGCTGGCCTTTTGCTGGACACCTCTGGAAAGAGTCGGGAACCATCTTCACTTACATGAAGGCTGCACACAGATCTATCCTTGCTCCTTCTCCACTTCAGGCTGAACGGTGCCAAGCCTCCCTTCACAGGTCAGGCTCTAACCATCTCAGTGGCCTTTCCCTGTGCCTGAGGAGCACCTCTCCTGCACTGGGCCCCCAAACCATGAGGCAGTTACACAGCATTTCTGCTGGCACACGTAACTGGAGGAGACTCCATGCATGTGAAATGGCTGATGACCCCATCTTAGGGCAGCTTTCAGCTTGCTTAGGCAGATAGGCAAAGCACAAACCTTCAGAGCTTGGTTTTGCCTCCAGCTACATGACTACCCCACCTGATATGGTCACCAAGCACCAAAAGGTGACAGATGTCCCCCCATGCTGGACAGTCACTCTGAGGGCATGAGAAATGCAGCAAGTACCATCAGAGTCTGAGAGAGAGTCAACAGCACGGATGCAATTCCTCAAAACAACACAATGAGACAGCTCAGGGGACAGGAAAGGAGAGGTAGGGATGGGGGAAAAGCAGCAGTAGAGAAGTTACATGCTTCGGACTGAAAACAAGGCACCTCAGGAGCTATTCGGCAAGCCCAACTGCATGGATGCTCATGCTTCCCATTGGCTGCTGCCTTCCAGAGCTGCACAGCAACGAGCCCGGGAGGTGGGAGGCTGCCAGCACGCATGAGAGCTCCCTGCTCAACCCCTCCTCCGCATCCCCACAGCCCAGCCTGGCAAGCACCACTGCTGCTCCAGCTCGTCCTGCTCCAGCTCATCCCAGGATCGATCGCCCGTCCCCCAATGGAGGTCAATTAGGGAGAGACAGCCAAAGGAGGCAGGACCTCAGTTAAACAAATAACGGGGTCAACACTGAGCAGCCACACCAAGTTATCTCAACAAAAACATGATAGGACAATCCCATGTTTTATCTCCATTCATGGCTCAGGTTTTTCTTGGCAATCGGGAAGGTGGAACTGCAGAAATAAGGATAGGGTGGAGGGGAAGGGGCACAATGTGCATTTGTGTTTATGTCTAACACAAATCTGATACCACAAGGTACAAGTGCTGCTCTTGTAGGTGTTTCACTGCATTGATTTAGGGAAAGTGAGGCAGGAAATGGTCAAACAAAGTTACCATCTCAGTTTCCTACCAAAGGGCAGGGTTCTAGACCACACCGACATTTACAAGACAAAGTAAGAGCTTCTCACAGAAGGACAAGCAGGAGTGAGTACACAAACTGGCATAATGTGGAAAAGCAGCTGATCCAGCTGTTGGGCTTACAACCACCACAGCCACTAAGCAGATCACGAAGCATGCTATAGTTGTGGAGGAGCAAAACTAGTTCTAATGCCTCAGCACAACAGCTCACAGCAGGAGAGCTTGTTACAGCTTTACTCTACACAACCACCTAAACCAAATCCCCATTAGATGCAAGCAAAAATTAATCTATGACATACACACCAAAATAAGGATTTGACAAGTAACTGACATGAAATGAGTTCTTGCAGGCTTTAGCACAAGAAAGGTCTGGAATTCTTTTCATCCAGATTCCAAATCATTATCTCTCAGAAGCACTGGAAGTCAGAGCAAAGTGAAGGATACAGTGAACTCCTCTACCCTGTTTCCCAGCATGTGCAGGAGAAGCTCATCTTCTGAGCAGTCACTACTGATCAGGTACATGTTCTCAGACAGTGAAGTCATGCTGACTCTGAGCTCACCCCACTCTGAGTTAGAGGGGCAGAAGCATCAGCACCTCTCCGTTTTGTCATCACACAACTGTACTTACACAATTGTTTATGCAGCCCAGAACACCCACCTGCTTCCCATTATTTATACACCAAAAGTCAAACCACTGCAGAAACAACCATGTTTTATGTCACTGCCTCCCCTAAACTGCTGCCCCTCAGCTGATCAAATGGCACTGAGGCAGATGAGAAGCACTAGCATGAAGTCAAATAGATAAGCTTGGCTCCTGACAACCAAACCCTGCACTGAAATGGGAGGCCCTGAAGCGATGCGTGCTGCCAGCTCTGCTGAGGATAGAACAAAGAGCAGATTTAATAACTTAAAGACAAACCCCACAGATTTCCCGCACGCAAACACACACACGCCCAGTTCTGCTATGGTTGTCTCAAAAGCGGAAAAGCTCCAAGAAACACACCACCTTCATACACTTTCTTGTCAGAGAGAAGTAGATTCTGCCAGCCTACTCAGTACAAAAAGAATTTAAAAGTTTTTAGGGACTAAGTGTACAAATTCATTTGAAAATCTGTCACATCACCTATTGGCTCCTTCAAGCAAAACTAGTTGTAAAGACATTTGATAAGCAGACAAGTAAATATTAGATTTCTTTATTACTTGGCAGTAGCCAAAAAGGTTCATAATCACTTATATGGGCACAGTTCTCAAGCTTATAAATTCCTGTTATTTCTGCATCAACTTGCTTTTACTTCAACAAGAAAAAAGAAAAACAAAAAGGTAAAAAGCATGGTTTTAATAAGTGAGATCCCCCCAATTTCAGCGAAGTGCCACTTTCCCCATTAAGAACTGCTGCTATGTATGAAGGTGTCAAAGGTTTTTTTCTTTCCTTTCTCCAGCACCACCATTGAACATTTAGCAACAGAAGAAAAACAAGGAAACCACCATGAAAAGCTGTGACAATGCAGCAGTGTGATGGGCAGGCTGGCTCTCACTGGGCTCAAGCAATCACTCAACACATCACTGTATGATCTCTGAGTTGGAGACAATGCCACACTTACTAGAACAGAGACAGGGAAAGAAGGAAACAGTAGGCAGCACATCTGCTTCCAGATTTAGCCCATACACAGGGGCCAAGATATCCAGGTTTTCCTACATTTTACCCTCTTCTTTAAAATCTGCTGTACATCCCTAAGTTCTCAAATTAGTCTGGTTTTGGTATCTACTACACAAATATTAAGATGTGTTGTTTAGGTGAGCTACCCAGAGGTCATCATCTCCAATCTGACCTCCTGGAGCAGCGAAGCTCAGCAGACACAGCTCCACCCTAACAAGCAAGGCTATTTTTGCTGCTGTGCTTGATGATCAAAGCTCTTCCCTAAAAAAACTATGGTCCCAGGGGCTAAGACCATTTTAGTAACAGCTAAGATGGGAAGAAAACCCTTCTCTTTCAGGATACTTAGGATGGAAGCAAACACCACACAGGCTGTGTGTTAAACTAGTACCATTGATGCACAGCAGCAAGAATGCCTTATTAAAACCTGTAACTAAATCAGGGAATTCTAATATTCATAACTGAACTTAAAAGCACTACCCTCTGGGATGCTAGAGAATTTTCCCTCAAAGACTGCTCACCTCATTGACAGTCATGTTGCTTTTCATAATCTTGTTCACAAATTCAATCAAGCCCCAGATAAAATCTAATCAAGTTGGACAAGCTGAATTGCAAGGGCTGTCGTTTCAAGTCCTCTAACGGGAGGTCAGCTCAAAGTAAGCCTCTGATGTACCAGGACTTGAGCAGGATTATTTCATGTAGTTCACTGCTGTAGGCACCGAAGACCATTTTAGCTCCCCAAACTATTTTTAATACCCGCTTCTAGTGGAGCATTTGATCTCTAGACAAGCCAGGTTTAGTCTTCTGTCCTTTTTGTTCAAATCCATAGCAATTTCTCCAGGCACAAAAATGGCTCTCCTAGGTATAGGAAAGACCTGCTATTCACAGAACTTCATTACTATAATTGTTCCTCAACTTCAGTTTGTTCCTCTGGAAAATACAACCATCCCTGAGAACTATGGCTAATCTGGAGATATTGACCATCCTAAAGCAAATATAAAAGCACTCATGGATTTCCAGGGCAAAGCTTTTAGGAAGACCTCATCATTCACATTCAAGACATGTTGGTCACTTCACCTTGTTCTTCAGAGACATCTTTTTCCTTTTCTTTCATCCCCTCAACTAAAAAGACAAAATTTAAGCCACCTAGTCAAGATCTGTATCTTTTAGCTACTCCCCAGCAAACAGGCATTAGGAAAAATTTACTCCTACAATACTTAAATAAGAGAAGCAGCCCTTTTATATTTATGCATTTCAGACTAAAGCATTCAAAAGTATCAACATAACTTATGATCTCTAAAATAAAGCTCTTAACTCTTTTGAATACTGACATGCACATTGATATTGAAAGATAGGGCTATTCAAGAAGTTCTGAGTTTTAAATTTGGCTTAAAATTTCACCCCTGGAGCCCAGAAACAGCATCATAACATTTAAATACCAATGTGGCTGGGATTAAAGCACATCCAGCCATGTCCCATGTGTGGGACACATCACCTGGATGCCATTCTCCTGTTCACCAAACATGCATGAATCCTTGTTCAGACTAATAGACCTAATGCAGAGCCAAGGCAACTCTCTCTGTGAAACTGGTGTTGGGGAAAAAGAGTTTCATAACCATGTTAGTCACAAATTTTATTATAACTAAAATCTTGTGAGGAGAATACCACTTTTTCCCATTGTCATACTTCAGTGGATAACAAGACAGCAAATGCTCCCAGCCAAATTTTAAACATTTTAAAAAAATAATTATTTCTCAGCTACTGAACAGATAAGCAGAACTAACAAGTTTCCAACCAGCAAGGCCACTCCCCATCTTCCTCTTGCTCACCATGTGTAGCTCAAGTCATTTCCGATTTCGATTCCAGCAGGAAAAGCTATTTCAGCCAGAGCCCAGAAATAAGGAGCCCAGAAACCCAGACTCACTGACTGCACTGCATTAAAAAATCCCTTGGAAAAAAGGCTACTGATTAAAGGAAGGGGTGCCTTTATCTCCAACACAACAAACATCTGAAAGGATGTTCCCTCCCAGACACTGCAGTGTATGAAGTTTGGTGCCCTTCCTATTATTTTTTATTTTTAGTTAAATAAAGTCCCTATAAAACAAAAGAAAGTATTTGTTCATTTAACTGTTTATCCAGCCAGATTCAAAATTAAAATATTCCTGCCCTATCTCCACTCCAGGTCGTTCCCAGGTGACTATCTCTTGTATTTTACATATCAATATTTCTTTCTAGAAACCAAGCTCTAGGGAAAATGAAGAAGTAAGGAAGCTCGAGCATATTTATCAGGCTTGACACGTCCTATCGGTATGCAGCACTGGAAAACCATTTCCCTGACAAATGGATGGGCCTGAACCAGTCACACGGCCCTGTATCTTGCTTTCAACCTCATTACTCTTTTAAAGAGGTCCAACTCTGAAAAGGGCTTCAAAATGCAGATAGGCTTGCAAGAGGGGAGCGTGCAGGGAAGGTGGGGACTGTGGCTGCATTAGAGAAGCAGCTGAGCTCCAGGGTCTGGTGGAGACAGTCACACGTGTTACTGCTCGTCCAGCTGTGAAGTGACATCACACCACCACCTCAGACACACTGTCACACAGCATGGTCATGCCTGATTTCTCTGTTGGGGCCCAAAGCTTTAATGTACACTGATGAGGAGGAGACGCACACACGCCACCCAGTAAGACCATCAAGTCACAGATAAACTATTAGCACAGAAGCAAAAAACTGATCATCTGCTCACGTGGCAACAAGAGCAGCTCACGACTGTTAAAGTGATGGAGAGTGTGGTCTTCAGAGCAAAAAGAAACACAAAGCTCTGAAAAGGATAGGTTGATGTTAGAACTTTAACAGGAATATTCCCTGCTCAGCTACAATTCTTCAGGTCACAGAGTAATCAGAAATAAAATGCTCTTAACAGACCCCTGTCACCAGCAGTACAGTGGGTTGTTCTATTTGCTCTCAGCATTGTGTCCAACTTCAAACCAGAAAGAAGCCATAAAGGGCAGGAAACCACTCATCTGTGAGCCAAACCCAGAAGCGTGTTTTTATCATGATGGTTTAAAAAAAGCTATGGTTTAGAAAAGTTCATGGGCTCACATGAAGATAGAAGTCAGCCAGGAAGCTTTTATTTGGTTCCTGAATTCTGCTTCTAAATTCAACACCCCAAAATATTCCAAAAGGGAGATTCAACACAAAGTTTGGCATGTCCCACATTTTTCCACTCAACTGCTCATGCCAAAGCACTATGAAGGCACAGGGACTTTGTTCCTGCCCCAGGTTTATGCCAGAGCAAGGTCATAACAATTCATCTGACAAGAATAAACAGTGTTTTATGCCTGGCTCAGATGCTCAGTCTGGTTCACTGGGCAGCTGTTCAAACAGCCTGGCCTCCAGGTAGCAGGGCTGCCTCTCTGCATACCAGGGCTGGTTACACTATAACTCCAACCAGAAGTACCTCTGTGCCTGGTGTTGAAACCTGTTTTCAGCCAGGTCAGTTCCTTGATTTAATCACTGAGCAGCCCCAGAATGCAAAGTGTTCCAGCCACCCTCCTGGACCATGACCTCAGGAACCACAAACTTCCACTTCAGGCAGGTGTGATTAAAGGCTCTAAAGCTGCAAACTTTATTAGGGTTGGAAGAGTCATGTCAATGTTAGCTTTGCCCATGCAGGACCTCAGATTTAGGTCCCATTTACACAATGTTGAAAACAGAGTTTTGCAGTATTTCTCCCCTGAGGTCTTGCCTGCAGAGGCCTATCACAGACAAGTGTCCCTGTTCACAGCACAAATCTAATTTTAAATCACACCCTGTATGTTAGAATACAGCAATATCCATTTCTTTATCTTGTATGAAATATTGTCCAACACACAGCAGACATGTATTTATTCCAAATGGATGCTGGAAACAGTTTCACCAACACACACGGGTCTTGGCACTACAGCACTGATACAGCAGTGCCATTCCACAGGAGATCAGGAGCAAAAAATTCTGTGATCCCATTAAAAAACAATCCAAATTTTCAAGGCTGCAGCTTGGTGCCCCATTTTGTGGAAAAGTCAAAAAGCCAATAAGCCTTCGAGCACAGTGACACAGATAATGCCAGGAAGTTTCAAAAACAGATGTGCAGCTCTGTAGAGAAATGGACTCCTTCTTCAAAGGTTCAGGTTGCAAGTAGGAACCTCACAGCAAAGTTTGGACTGCATGTGGCTATGGGATTTCCTGGGGTTTCAGGATACAAACAGGCAAACAAAGTCAATTTGTTTACATGGATTTCTACAACATAAAGGTATTTGGGTTTGATTGTTTGGGGGAGGGTTTAAAACAACTTCAAAACTTTGGTCCAAGTTGTAAGGAAAGTGATTACAGTAAGTTTTCTCCTGGGCACATATCTAAGCACCTACATGTCCCACAAAGAAACGAAGTAAACAACAATCACCACCACAAAACTCAAACCACATCGGACTTGAGAACATGCAGTTTAACTGGGTAATTAGTAAAAGTCTTTCCAAACACAGCACAAGGAAGGAAACATTTCATAATGCTCCACAGTTAACAGAAGAGTGACCTCTTCCAGCACCAGCCCCAGTCTGCATCCTGCTGGCTTGGACACCACCAAATCCTGCTGCAATTTACAGATGCAGAAGAGGAAGTGGTGACACTTCAAGCAGCCAAAGCTTTCCTATTAAATCCAGGATTGTAAAATGTGCAAGACAGCAGAATTATAAGTCGCTCGATCATAATTCTAGCAGGAAACACTCTGCTCTTATCAGCATTGCTTCAAGCCACCCTTGTTATGCTAATCCAGTAACTTGTGAAGCGCCCTTGATAGAGGGGCCATTGTGAGAAAATATGTCCTTCAACATTTGTTTTCATAGCAGCTACATCTGGGGAATAAATTACTGCAAAGCTTCTACCTCTCAGCAGATCGCTACTTGGATCAGTTTTAGAGATGGAAATGCAAACTCCATGGGCTCTGCCGAAGCTTTGCCACTTGGAGCTTCAGAGATCCACACCTTGTGGATCTTGTGTCACCTCAGCCTTCTGCGCTGAACTGTGTGTCACTTGGGCACAGCCAATATTTGATTACTTGGGATTGCTGCTCCCAAGCAGAGCCTGGAGTACCAGTGTCAGCACAGCCAGCAGCTCCCCTGTCACTGTCACACCTGACAACCAGAGAGGGAAGCCACCATCCTGACATGCCTTCACCTGGCAATGCTGTTCTTTGAGGACCATTCAATGCATGACTGATTTCCTGCTGCTCACATGCACTAAACGCTAACTTCTGTCCAGGGAAAAAGTGATCCCCAGAAGGTAAAGGCAAATTTTGTACCTTTTATAGTAGGCACTGACTGCAAATTGATTTCCCTACTTGTGATAAAACTTACCCTCTGCAATCTTTCATCTTGTATTTCATTGAGAAATTTAAGTCACTTTGGACACCTGATAATGGGGACTTTCCCCATTTCTCCACCCCCTAAGAGACTATTCATCTCATTACTGCAGTTCTGCATTTTGAAAGCATCACATCCTTCCACCAACAGACAGTCAGCACTCCTGGGCCTTTGACCTTGAGGACCTTAAACACACTGAAGCCTTCCTTCAGCGAACAGCAGCAACACTACCCACAGAGGACAAAATTGTAAAGAAGTAGAAGGAGGAAGTACATTTGCTTTCACATCCTAAATTGGCTGATAGTTCCCCCCCTCACAGTATAAGCCTGAGCTATCCTTCCCACTGACTCTTTTCTTGCCTCTAGCTAGCTATGCTGAAATTACTGTATATTTCTGTGTCTTCTCAGTGCTACCTTTAGATTAACAACCAGTGCTTGAGATGAACCCTTTCTATCCATGAAGAATCACAAGAAGTCAGAAGCACTATAGCTGAAGAGCTTAAGAGGTCAAGCCCAAGGTGTTGCACAGCCACCCGGAAAAATCTCAAGGGAAAGGCTTTTTCACTCAAAGCAGCTGCTGCGAACACAACCCTGTCACGGCACCTCCACCTGGCACCTGCAAAAGAGCAGCCACCAGGGAAGGGTTCAACAAGCTGGTCACAGCAGCACCAGCTGAAGAACAGGCTCCAGTGTTTCTGCTCACCAGGTCCTCATGTGGCCATGTGAGGGACTTTAACTTCTAACCACAAATCAGGCTCTTTTCCCTTCTTTCTTTCTCCAATACCTTCACAACTGCTGTCTGGCAGAAGAATGACAAGTATGTCTTTCAGAATGAAAATCCAACAGCACAAACTCTTTACTCCACTGGGTTTTTTTAACCTCACATCTCATGCTGGAAATACAGCTGTCAACATTCAGACTGCAAGTACAAAGGCAGATCCAGCAAAGGAAGAAGAAATCCAATGGACAACAAACAGCTGCCTCCTCCACTTACTATTCCATACTCATGTACTGCAGCCCCTTGAAGCAACACAGAGTCAGGATAGATTCCTGGCCTGAAAACTCTTGGAAAGGACCATTTAATCCAGCCTCCCACACAACATCCAGGCCACAGCTAAGCAGTGGGTCATTCCTGCTGTCAACCATCCCAGTGGTTGCTCTGCTTAGCAAGCCACCCAACACATGGCTTGTGGTGTATGTTTGCAACATCACCAAAGTTAGCCACTTAGCCACTAACAACAGCAAAAATAGCATTTACCAGTCCTGCATGGAGTACTTACAGAAACTTAAAAACTAAATTAGGCTATTAAAAACATCTGTTAGTGCCAGATCAGCATTCTCAGAGGTTCCAGGATGATGAATGCAGAAATACATGATCTCACCTTTTCTTGCTGTTGTGGTTCCTGAAACACATTTTCATCAGACCTACACCGGAACTGGTGTTTAGTTACTTTTTTGTTATTTGTCAGCCACCTCCTGCTTTGTTTGCTTTTATTTCTGTGTCTTTCAGTTCACTCCTGCTGCTGGATGGACTTTCAGCCACCTTATCTTGACCAGTGAACCACATGCCTTGGCTTTATAACAATCTTCAGTGTTAATACCTACAGTTACCTTCAGGGCTAACTTTGCACTTGAAAACAGCTTTTCTGAAGCACCACCTACCCTATTACCCTGAATATTAGCAATTTGTCTGTTTGGAATATTGTCCCAAAGTGGGATTCATCACTGTAAAGTAGAAAAACCTGCAGACTGTGTATGAACTTTCCCATAAAAGAGGCCACAAAAGGGAGCCAGCTGAATTACTTTGTGAGTAGTTTTATACACGTTTCTAAGCCAGGCCGCACCAAACATTTAACTTGCACTTGAAATATCTCAAACTTAAGATCCACCCTTCCCTATATGGAGTTTTCCTTTCTGTTCTTTATAGATGGATATTTTAAGCCTCATCTGTGAATTTATTTCAGTGAGCATCCTAATCAGGAACAAAAAGGAAAAACTACGTGCTCCAATGTAGGAGTCACAGTACCTCTTTATTGAAGCTCACTCACTGCAGAACCACCAGTAAAGACACATTTATTCCAGATTCTCTGAAGCTAAAAAGAAGAGTTATGTTCTCCTTAGCAATTTTGAATCACTACTAATGATCAGGATCCCTTTCCACAAACTCAGTTCTCTAAAAACACCATTACCAAGAAAAGTAGTTCAGGCAACAATAGGGAGTTAGATCTGCTCTGACCAAGCACGATGGATTAGTGGGGAACATTATCTTGACTCCCAACCTACACAGAAAGCTGGATCTTTGACAAGAGACTTTTCACAGCACTTAAGGGCTGGCAGCAGTTGCCCAGAATTCTTCACTCTTTTAGCAGGTGTTAAACCTTCTGGGAAAGAGCCAAACACTACATTTGACTCACTGAAGCAATGAAATCATTCCTTATATCACACAAACACTGCAAAAAGTGAGAACAATTCACTAGAAAAAAGTTTTGAGCAGCCCCAAGATAAGATACCCTCAAGCCACTGAGCAAATATCTGCAATAACTTCCATGTTTTGATATTGCTTTTTATTGAATGAAGGCAAGTGGTGCATAAACTGCAGAACAAAGTAGGGCAGAGCATCTGCTCAGACGCTCTTGCAAAGCACTCAGTAACTGTTCTCACTTAAATCTGTGTAGCATAAAACCAACCACAATACCACCGGCAGTAACTGTGTGCAAGTGAAGTAGTTCTATTTCCTTTATGGGTCTGCAGAAGAACATCACAAGACACTGCTCATCCTCACTGCAGAAGGAGCTAAAGACAGAAGCTTTTGATTCTGCTTTTGATTTTGCTGGTTCTTCCCATCTTTAAAAATAAAACAGCCATCTCAAGTTTTTACTAAAAAGAGAAAGCAAGCTTGAATGTGTATTGAGAAAGCATTTTAATTTAACTCTACAGACAGCACTAGTGGGAAAAAATGCAGTACTTTGTAGCAGACAAACTTTACCCTCTCCAGACTGGAGGGTGAGGGTGGTCTTGATAGGGGAGTGGTAAGAAGGAATTCAGGTAGAGAGATGGCAAGAATATGTCCTTGGTGCCTTGAGGGTTTTAATCACATTAGCTGAGACACGGTGGCCCGCTGCACTTGCACCTTGGGATCAGTAACAGGCTCTCTGTAGGGTTTATCTTGCCTTGCTAATGACACAGATTCACCTTCTTAAGGCTTTGTTGTTTTTTTTTAAAGGACACACCACACACGTGCACATGTGCCCTCCCTGCTCCCCTGTTCTCTGGTGACGCTGCCCCTGGGAGCCACACAGCAGGTGAAGCAGGATGCTGCTCTCTGCACAGACATCGCTACTTACTCTGCTTTGCTCCACATAAATGGGGGTATTTACATGAGGGGCCACTTTCTCCCTAAATTCTTTGTGCCCTCCATCCTTACTAGGCACCATAATCCTGTTTATGACATGCTGGTTGCTATGGAAGTGATTATATTGTCACTAGATTATACCCTCAGGTGGAGAGTGTGTAAGTGAAGGAACAGGAGCAGATTTTTGCATACATTTAAAGACATGATAGTGCAATCCCACGTGTAATGAGGATGAGAATTAACAGTAGCTTCCGGACACAGAATATGACCATGGCATCAAGTTTTCATTTGGTTTTCTCCTAAAAAATGAGATTTTTTTTTTTTTTTTTCATTTTCCTGTCACTGGCTGCCACTATTTAGATTTAGACAGTGCCCTGCAGCTGAACAGTATAGTCCCAGTCACTTTCCCAGGACCCTGAAAATACTTCTCCGCTCAAAACACTATCTCTTTAATCTAAAGATCAGGGTGAAAGAAGTGACAAGATCATATAACCAAGCTCCACAACTAACTGCCCTTTTGTTGATTACTGTCTTTTATAGAGCAAGGATTTAGAGAGCAGAAGCAAGAGAGACAGATCGTCTCAGATCTGACACGCTCGGTGAGACGCATGACTAACTCAGCTTGAGCTGGCAGAGCAGGACAGCGGACGTGCCTGGAATGAGTAACCCCACTTGGAAGCCTCTTTGTCAGGGGCACAGGCACAGGGGTTATCAGGGTGCTACCTGGATGGTAAATACATGACAGTGAGGAGTGCAGTGCGAATAGCCTAAAGACCCTGTTCCTTGCAAGCAGCTGGGAATCACACAGGGCACTTCCCTACCTACTGAGACCCCACTCAGCAGCACTGGCAGAGATTTAGATCTTAACACCAGGGTTGTGCAAGAAGTCAGTACCCCAAGTACAGCACTGATGGTCACATGCAGTGGCCAGCAACATTCCCCCAACTGATGGTATGTGTCTACATGTGCTCTGAACTCTTCCTCACAGATAGCACAGTTCTAGCCATCAGCACACTCATCTAGATCAAGCAAGAAATACTGGAACACAAAGAGCCACACAGCCCAAACCGCAGATGTGCCAACAACAAGATTCTTACCCCAGTATAGTGAATGTTTTGACTACAAAAGGAATTCACAGCCTGCAGTTAACATCAAACTTTGCACCATGTAATACTTCCATACTGCAGTGTTAGTGCTGCAGTTCCATTTCACATGTGTCCTGTACCGACAGAAAAAAACATCCCTCATGAAGAATAAAGGTGAGGACAGCACCAGTTTCCAGAGGCTCTCAGCCCTGTTTACAGTTAGCTTATGTTCTCAGCACATGGGTGAGACCATGCACTGACCAAGGTCCAAGTGCAGCTACACAGAAAACACTCAGGATCTCTGTTCTCCCAGGAGACATGACCAATGACTTGTCAGGAGGCAGCAGCATGTCAAAGGCTAGTTGAGCACATTCCCAAGGATGAAAGTCTTGTAGGACTAGCTCTAATATCAAAGAAATTGTCATGTAGGTGTTTTTGAATAGGAAGTAAAGAACTAAACTGCTGGTGAATCTCATCTGAAGGCACAGATGTTAGAAAGGAAGCTCAGCATTCACTACATCAGACAAAGCAGCAAATTTCACTTTGGTAGGGAAAAAAAATACAGGCATGCCTGGTTTGAACTTGATGACGTACTTGATGAGCACTCAAAGCCTGTCCTTAAAACTGGTTCTTTCTTAGGAACCTCAGATTTCATTTACTGCACCAAATAGACAAGATAACTCTTACTGAAGCCAGCACACGTAAACCAAACCTAATAATTAAGTTAGTGATCAAAGTCCTGCCCAGAGGTTATACCTGCAGAACTACATTTCACCACTTGGATATGTCACTGCTGTGGTACAAGAGGTATATCTCCTCCCATAAGGAGACAATTCAAATGTATCCACAAAATGAACTTGGATTTGCAGATGATATTAAGAGGTGGGTCAATCATAGGCAGAAGATGTAGTAGCTAGCAAGTAGCTAGTAAATGTATTTAGGACAGCAATAAGACAAGCAGCAGTCTCTCAGAGCAGCATTTTCTTGAGAACAAAATTAAGAGCGATGAAATACCATAGCAGCCAACTGAATTTTAATAGCTGAAACAAAACCCACACAAAAAAGGTGGAAAGGGCACTGCAGTGAGACATGTGACCCAGCAAGCCATTGTGCCTCAGTAAAAATTTCAGACTTAAGATACGACTACACAGACAAGAAGAGTTAACATGCCAAGGGGGGATTAGGGTAATGAGATCCTCATACCTTCTCATCATCCTCTGCTGGGAGAGGAGCAAGTTCACAGCTTGTCCCTTCCTCCTTCTCCCATAACCTCCACATCACCCCAGGCAAAAACTAAGCTGCACTAATAAAAACAGCAGAGCCAGAGTTAACTGTCCAACCTTGTTATTTACACCTCAGCAGAACCTTCCCAGCATCTACAGTCCCTCACTCAGCTCCTCCAAGGGCTGCCTGCTAACCCACAGGCCTTGGAAGCACATCCCAGAGTACCATTTGTCCACATGGAGAATTCTGTCAACAGCACTTGACTTGTTTCATATTCATCACCTTTTGTTTACCATTTAATATTAAAGCATTTAAAATGCTGAAGAGGTTGTGTGTTTGAAGAGATTTTTAATTCATAGAAGGTCAAGCTGAAAAGGATCCAAAAAACAGCCTTTGCAGTGATCAAGAGGTTCACTGTTAGAGCATTCAGCCTTCCTAGATCATGGTCTCCAAGATCAGCCAAGAATTTCACCAGGATGTTTACCCAGTTGTACTTATGAGGGTGAAAGACTATTTTAACCTTGTACATTTGTTGCTCTCACTAGTTTGTCTGCTCAGGCTGATCCAATGTCTGTTGTCTAACCTGTAAGAATTTTGGAAAGGCCAGTGATCCAGCACATTTGACCTCAGAGGCCAGGGATGAAGCTCTGTCCTACCCCAGCTCCAGGCACTACTCAGGCTCGTAAGCCAACAATAACTCAGACTGTGTGGGGAGAGGACAGGAAGGACAGACAGAAGATGACGGTCACATTCTGAAATACTAAAAGGCACACAAGAAGTGTTGTTCAGTGGTTTTAAAATAGCACTCTCATCTGAAGTAAAGATTTCTGTTATAGCTACAGAAGTGTCAAACAAATCATTCCATCCTCACTGGATGTGCTATCTGTGCTTTCTACTAAATCCAGACAGAAAAAGACCCAAAACACAGCTGATCCTTTTTTTCCTGCCACCTACTACAACTGAAACAGTTTCCCTCTTAAGGGAACATGAACATTAATACTTGCCATGGCCCAGCAGTACTTCTAATCTACTCTTGTGCAATAGCTCCCATTTTCTCAAGTCCAAAGTGTTTGTTCTATCCTTACTCAAGTTAAAGCCCTAAGCAGAGAAAAAAGGCAAACCTATCTTTTTCATCATCTCTAAACCCAATGACAGCCAACTATCTCTGTCCCTAGACTTTTCCTAGGTCTGTGCCTTTCTGGTTTGCTTGCTCTTGACAGCCTGTCAGTCCAATGCTAAATGGATATCATGTTCTCAGGGTCTACCATGGCATTCACAGTGATCAGAACTACAAGTAGAATTGCAATAAGGTACAAATAACAAGTCCTTCCCTGAAGTTCTTTCAGCCTTCCTTCTAGTTCTCCCTCTGCAAAATTAAAAACCCATGAGTATGTGCTACTTCTGGTATCTTTGACAAACTTCTCACAGAAGACCCCAGTCATCTGTTGCTGGGGGTCAGCCACACAAATTAGCTCTGAGAACTACCTTCCTTCCCATTTTGGAAACAAGAAGAGATTACAAAATTATAGAAGTTTACTATTGATTTTCTTCCCTCTAAAGACTCAAAAAAAAAGTACATGGTACTTTTCACTGTAGAACACTCGGCTATTCCCTACCTTTCCAAAGAGCAAAATGGGCACTGTCTGCAATGCCTGCAACTGCTCCTGCTACTCTTTTGGAATAAGTCTAATTCCCTCAGGTGCTAAAGGTTTAAAACAATATGCTTGCGTAACTTTTCATTAGGTTCTCCTTCCTCTTTTCTCTCCTTGAAAGTTACATTATTACACCTCCCAAGGAAAATAAATATTTATAAGCAGGACAACTCCACCCTTTCCTCTTAGTTCAACACCAAGAGGCAAGATTCAGCTGAGGTCAGTCACAAGATTCAGCCAGAGGTCAGCAACTACACACTTTCAGCTGCTTCCTTCATTTCTCTGCCCTTGCGTGTTCCTCACCGAAAACCAAACCAAATAAGAGCTCATCACATCTGTATCTGCCAAAACCCCATGATTTCTGCACTTGATGCAGCACAGCTTATTACAGCTGCAAACGTTGCTGGGCTCTGATTATAAGCCCATTGCTTGGTGTCTAATTAAAGGAGGAATGAATTAATGAGTTTTACCAAAGGCTTTTGAGTCCCCATTATAATTCTCACCCTTAATCGGCAGCAGGACACTCAAAGGACAGCATGAGCAGGATCAAGAGCAGAGAGGGGGGATAAACCACCCCCAGCTGATGCTTCCCCCATCACGTTCCTCTCCAGCATGTCACTGTCATTCAGACCCCGACAGCCAGATCAAACCCAGCAGGAAAACGCCTGGGCCTTTTGGACAGCTGAATACAAAAATGCTTCCTGAAGCTGCCACAAAGCACACACCAGCCTTTGAATGCCGAGAGCGGTGAGATGCCGGGCGAGAGGCTCCGCAGAGCGCTGACTCCGCCACTTCCATTCATCCCGGCCCCAGCCCCCACCCAGCGCCAACAATTACAGTTCAGTCTCAGGCTCCCAAGGAGGCAGAAATTGAAAACACGTTTTCATTGAAGCACAGCTTGAATTTCATGAATTCCATTACTCTCGACTTTCTCAGCATTTCCTGGAGTGAATACTGTAAAGCAAGGGAGAGAGGGGACGGGAAGGCTGGGGGTAAGGCAGCAATCCTGTGCCAGCCCTCTGACCATGCCAGTCCAAAAACAGACCAGAGGCACTTGCAGTGAGGGCCAGACTATTCCGAAACAAAAGAAAATAAGTATATGCTAAACATAAGTTTAGGGAGGAAGTAAAGTAACAAACTGCCAGAGGACTCGGAACAGTAACAACCTCCCTTACTACCAGAACTTAAATAGCAAGGCTACAGGCACAGCCCAGATGTGAAGCACTACAATTTGAGCAAGCAACAGACTTCAGCAGACTGAAGAATTCTTAGCTGCCATAGCAGGCATCAAAATAACCAGTTTATCAGCTACAGGAACTTGAGCACACCGTTAACTGCAAGAAAGTTCACCCCAGGGAAAAAGAGATAATAATCAGAGAAAACAGGTAGCACCAAGCAATGGGTCATTTTTTCCACATGTACAGTTGTAACACAATCAACTTTGGGATTATTCAGGTTTGCTAATTAACACCCCGTGGAGAGCTTTGATACTGTTAGCAATACTCTTAATGGTTCCATCACTGACATCCTTTTCCCTCTCTCCACGACCCCAGCTTGGGCCTTATCTGAAGGAGCATTACATCATCTGCTGCACCAAGGCCTCCTTGTAACAGACACTATTATGCAACTGAAGTGCCTCCATTTGGGTTTTGGCGTTATTTTGAATTTCGGTGTTGAATAGGCAGCTTGTTTAAATTCTCAGCATGAACAGCAGCATTTTACAGCCTGAAAAGGGTGTCCGTGCACAGGCACCAACACTGGCATAAAAACGCGTCTGAATGTGTTATACATTTGTGAAACATCCATTCCCCACATTCCCGTTTCCCCTTGTCCAGGAATAAGTCTCGCATTGTTAGGGCTGATTAGCAATATCTTTCATCCCTAATTTCACACTACAAAGGGCTTTCATGCATATGCACGTGTGGCAGCATTCTGAGCCATATCAGCCAGAAAAAGCATTTCATACTGACCGAGGAAATCCAAATCTGAGGATGCAGCTCCAGCTTAAGAGAGGGTGAAGGGGAGTGTCAGCTCTTTCCCTGGCTGGCTTCAATGCTGCTCTTACTATGGACCAAAAAAACGCTCATTTGTTAAAATAACAACTTAAAAGAGGTCTGGCACACATTGCATTTGCTGAAGCAAGCAATCTGATAACCATGTGAAAGCACACATTATTGCAAATGTTACCCTCATACCCAAGTGCTCAGAGAAGGGAATGGTATAAGCATCGTGACCGAGTTACACCAACTGCTGTGTCCATGGATTGCACGCTAACCTACTTTTTTTTTTCTTGCAAGAGAATAGCCTTGCAGTCTTAGCACACAAATTACTACTTTGCAAAAATGTGCACATTTGCAGCTTACTAAACCCTAAAGCTCACAATTACAAGATCAAACTCAAAAACTGTAAGTGGCTCGTTACTCAGAAATCTAAAAAAACAAAATAATTTGAAATTGAAGCCTTTGTAACATGAAAGTGCTCTGTGGTTTCCTCTTTCCTAGTTTATCTAATAAGAAAAAAGAAATAGCATCAGCATGACTCTGCCCCACAGCTTCTATTCACTACATACCTGCAGACCCTTTCACCATGCAGCAAAAGTAATTTCTGGTTTGAGGATAAACCTAACCAATTCCTAGTTTTTTATCACTGCAACACAACCAACAGTCTCAGTCACTCCTTGAGGTGGAGGAAAAGGGAGGATTTCTAGCAGTGATGACTTTTTTCTTTTTTTAGACTGTCATATGAGTGCATCCTCAGGACTAAAAGTCTTGCATGAACTTGATTCTCCTTCATTTCAGCTCACCTGTCTTGTTAATCAGCAGCTAAAACAAAGAACTGGTAGGATGACATACCCAGAAAGTACAAACAGCCTTGCTAAGAGAGGAGCAAGGTTACTGTGTTTTGGTTTTAGTATTATTATTATTAGAAACAACTCTCCAGGATATATCAATACCTCCCTGAGTATTCTGAGTCTTAAAAGTGAGAATTGATGTTCAGTACAGAAGATAATCCTGATATATTCTAAAGTTACTCAAGTCTCATCTGAACCTTAGAGCAAATAAATTCCCAGACATCATGTCCCTTCCCCCAGCTATGGGAATCACATTCAGTTGAGAACATGCCAAGTTCTCCTACCCACTCAAGGGGAATGGGAAATCTCACCGTAACTGGTGGAAAGTTTACTACTGAAAGATACAACAGAAACAAGAAGAGAATTGACAGTAATGCAGATGAGATGCTGGCTCTCCTCCACCCCAAGAAAAGGAAGAGTGAGCACTGTCTTACTCACTGCTTGCTTTCAACCACCCAAGCGTGTTCAGTTGACATCAAAGAACATAAAAGAGTGACTTCAAGAGAAGTCTTGGCCATCACTGCTTAGTATTCTGCACACCAATCCTTAAAACAGGTACAGGACCGTCCCTTGAAAGGAGTCACACTGAGGTGACTCTGCCCCAGCAGTCTTACATCAACACAAACAGCATGAACCATCAACTGTGGACTTCAGCCTTCCCATCAGCGAGTGTGCTGGTGAGTGGAAGAGGTGCAGGAGAAGAGCTGTAAAATTAGCCTTGTCCTAGAAGAAAAAGGAGGAAAAAAAAAAAAGGGAAAAAAAAAAGGAATGGAAAAAAGAGAATTTGGGATTGGAAGGCACTTGTCCCTCTTCTGTTCTGAAGGAAGCCACATATGTCAAGAAACCTGATGTGGCAAAGGCCCATAACTTTCATCTCATTCTCAATGGACAGATTTTTGTTTACAGGCTCAAAAAGAAATCTAATCCCAAAATAAAAGTAAGAGCTCAAGAAGACTTGTGGCACAGCTCCTTAATCCACATTCAAAGCCTTGGGATTAAGTCAGAGAAAGCACCTGACTTCCTACCCTTAATCTCCAGAGTCATGCCTAATGGGATATGTTCTTCTGGGTGAGAATTGCTCATCTCACTTTCCCTAATAATGAAAAATAAGGAGCACTAAAAATCCACACCAACATCTGCTTTAAGCACTGCTTGTTTTATTGGATCAACATTTAAACAAAGGCACTTTGTTAACCTGAAGGGCGCAGATGTTCCTCTGCTCAGAAAGGCATTAAGAATTGAGGGGAAGAGGAAAAAAAAAGGGAAGAAATAGTAAGACTGAACTGGTTTTGTCTAGTCCCCTCTCCAGAACACTAGTGATTAGGTTTTGCAGACCACGAGACATACTGTGTTACACTCATGTAGAAAATAAATAGAGGATTTTCAAGAGGACAAAAGTTGTCTCAGTGCAGAAGCACCAAGGTGCCAGTGGCTGGCCAACACAGCCAGCCAAATGTTTTAAATCCTGGTTCTGCTCTTCCAGCTAAGACCAGCACAATACCTTTCATGGCACCTTCAGAGCATGCTGCATAAAGGTCTCTTAAGACTCGGATGCTCACCAGGATGGGCAACAGCACCTTCGCTGTGCAGGATTAATACTTTTAGGATCCTGCCCAGAAGAATCAAGCATCTTTGCATACTCACTTGCATCTCCTTCCCTCCAACCTCCACAATGTGTTTTACATTTTTCTAAGGCTATATGTGTACTCTGCTCTGCTAAAACCATACATTTAGAACAGTAACTTTTTTCTTTTTTTTTTGTCTAGAGTAAGGCAACCTACAGTCAGGGTTTCCAGAAACTGTCAGTTCTCTGGAGACCATCGGAAAACGTAGCAGCACAGCAAGGGTCAGCAAAACAAAGTAAGGCTGCAGGCAGAAAGCTGGCAAAGGTTGACTTTTTTCCTGTCTGTACACCATATGCTGCTGCATGGCTGGATGGATGGTCAACAGAAAACACTGTATGTTTACCTTAGGTAAAAACCAGCCACCAAAAGTCATCCTGATTCTACATTTTTGGTTATTCATTGTGCTGCAATTCCCTAGCAAAAGCTCTTCCAGATCAAACACAGAATGGAGCAGTCAGACCACAGCACCAATTTGCTGATAGGAGGCATTGCTGCATGGTTACTCATGCAGCTGAGACTGATGAGTAAAGGGAGGAGGGGATTTACCATCAGTTCTTAGAAAAATAGAAGTAACTTCAAATTCATTAGGAAACATTAGATTCTACTAACAGGGGTCACTTAACCTTTCTGGAAATACGAGCAAACTAGTGCTATGGCAGGAGAGCTGATCAGGCCTTGGAAGTGGTCCACCTATTCTTGAAAGAAAGAAACCTTCAGTATAACCCCTTTAAGAAAGGCACATTACCCTCTGACTTTGAGCCAACTAGACAAAAACACGTCATCCAACTTGACTGATACACATGTTTCCAATTTACAGAAAGACTCTTGGTTTCAAAATTGAAATAAGACGCCAGTACAGTAGAGGAAGTTCTAAAACAATCTCTATAATCCAAGTCTTCTGGCAGTTTAGGCTCCATCATGTTTCTCCAGCCAAGAAATACTTCCAAAGATGACATTAGCTGTTAAGTGCAGGGAAACAAACAGCCTCACAGTGCCAGGAAGCACCTGACAGAATTAATTCCTTACTGAACCTTTGGCTTTGAGGTTCTGTGGGTTCAAACACACATCTTGGACTAGAGTTTGCAAGCCAAAAGAAGGTAAGCATAGCTGGGCTTACACAGCACACGTTTGGTAGGAGAAAAAGAACATTTCGAGACAAAAGTACTGACAGGTGTATGACAGGAAACTCTTGGGTGACAACACTGAAGAGACCATCTCAAAACCAAGGACTGGAGCATATCCCTGCTCTTATTGATGTTTCCTTGAGCACGATTCTGCATCTTAATCGGTGTGAATCAATCATCCAGTCATTTTCCAAAGCACATACTGTTGCCATTACACCTACTAACTGTGCATCTGCAGTTCTGACTCTTACTGAAAAAGCACGAAGTGGTGCAAGAAAAGAGTTTAAAAGATGCTGGAGAACTTTGCTTTATCCAAGCCTGATTCACACATAACCTATAGTTTACATGGAGTCATGTCAACATTGCCAGTTTTCAGCAACGAGGAAAAAGCTGAAATTCAAGTCAAGGTGCTCCCTGGTTTAGCTTTTACAGCCTCTTTTCTCCTTTTCTGTTCACAGTACACTTCTCAGCACACAGCGAGACTCAAGAGCTGAAGTGTTGTGAGCTCCTTTTCTGTCAGTACCACAGACAGCCTGACTCAAGCAGATATCCCATTACCTGTTGTTGTGCTGTATTACAAAAGCTATTCAGCTTTTCTACTTCTTTCCACCACGTGAGCTCCACATAACCTCAAGGCTCTTAACTCTACCTGAGAAAGAAAGTGAATTCAACTAGAGTCAGTAACAAATACTTACTAAATAGATTAAGCTCGTGCCATCAGCAGTCTCAGGACCATCTCACTGGGCCAATCAACTGAATTGGAAAGTAAGTGGACAGCGCTGGTAGGAACATTATCATTCGCTCAGCAGCAAATGGCAGGGACACCAGAACTGGTATTAGCATGGTGCTGTCAGAAGGAACAGGAGCCCTGCTCCATTTTTACATTCCCTTCACTCCAGAATTTGTGACTCACTACACAATGAAAAGGCTTTGCAGAGCACTGCAGTATGACTCAGATGAGAATACAGCCAGAACAAAGCTGTTCATATCAAGATATTTTCAACCCCAATGATTCATGGAAGGATTAGGAAAAGAACTGGTCTGATAAGGATCCTCTGTAGGGAGGACTACGGAGCAAGTCCTGCAAGCAGCACACACAGGCAGCTCTGATAGGACTCACCAGTATGCCAAACCCCCTGGAGAAGAAGGATTACAACCCCAGCTCAATCTACACTGAGGTTCACCTCAATTCACTCAGAAAAAAAAAAAACAAAAAACCACCAAACAACTGGTTGTACTGCTGTCCACAGCTCATCGTGGGGGAAGTGGAGCATCTGAAGGACATCAATACACACATACATTTTTAAACAATCTAATCCAGAGGAGAAGGATCTGTTCTGCTCCTCCACACTCACACACACTGTTCTAACCTAATGCAACAAGATATGCTGTGGGAGAAGATAAAGAGTAAGTAATACCAAGAGAAAGCATTTTAGAGCCTGACTCAGGTGAAGAAGGTATGCAGCCAAAACCTGCAGCTGCACTGATGTCAGCCCTTGGCAACAACACTGCCATAAGTATTTCTCATGCTCTCAGACAAAAGGAGGAAGCCCCAGTAGACTGGTGCACAATGGACACAGCCACCTTGAGAGAGCCTGGTGCACAGGGGGTGTCCCTCCTGCTCTGACCTAGGGGACTACATGGGACAGAACAGCGTAAGCAGCCATCAGATCCATGTCCTGCCAGATATTCCCCATCACCCAGGGCCTCTGAAGACTTAAGAAAGACCTAGACTTCAAAGAGTGGCAGTGTGTGCTTATCTACCCGTGTTTCAGAGAGGTTTCAGGGGACAACAGCTCATCTGCTGCTTCAGTGGAACAGCAGCTTGCGCATTACACTAATCCTTGCTAGGTAGAGGTGGAAAGCCTGTTAAACCAGCAGCCTCCTCACCTGCAGGAGCACGTGGCACTGCAACAAGTGACATAACAACAGGCAAATCCAAGGCACCGCATTTCACTTCTGGCTGAAGTGAGAGGGTTCAGTTGATGCACAAACTCAAAACCTGTCATCAAAACATGAGTACAAGAAACAGGCAGATGCTTACTAAGAGGTTACTAAAGAAAACAGTTTTATAAGGAAAGCAATGCTTTCCATTGGTCACAGGTTGGGAAATATTTTCTAGAGAAGCAGTAAAGAAGCAGAAAGGATACATTGCCACTGTTCTCATAACAAATCCGAATGGGAACACAGACTGAGCCCAGCTGTATGCCTCTTTATGACAACAGTCCAGCCACCTGATGGCTTGAAGTCATGAAGTTTAGTACCTTACTACAGCTAGGGACACCCTGCCCTTTCCCATCCCCATAAACTCCCAGCTAGCATCCTCCACTGAACTCTCTTCAACCTGTGAGAACTCAAATGGGGTGTGTAGTTTAACAGTTCATACTTAAAAATGAGGGTATCAATCACTAATGGAACAGAAAACAAAAATGCACACAACTTGGGCCAATGAGACCTACAAAGTAAAGAAAAATAAGCAGAATTTAATATTAAAAATGGCCTTCCTTATTTTGAGGATGTATACAATCCCACCTGCTAAATACAAAAGGTTCCTAAAGACAAGAGGAGACAATGCCAGGCTGCAAACAGAGAAAGAAATGCAAATTTATAACAAAGCTAATAGGAAAAAAAAAAAAAAGCTGGAATTCAAACCAAGAGGCCTTCAGAACAATTTAAAGCGTGCGAGAGTATTTAGCATTACAGTTCCCAGCCCAGGATTAAGTTTCCCTGTTTCACTGCATTAGATTTAATCTCTGTGGCTACGAACTCCAGAGTCAACTTGCAGAGCCACAGCAGCTTCGTTATATAACCACGACACCGACAGCACAGGCTGTGTTGCTGGAGCCCGTTTGCCATCCCTCACCAACACCAAAACCAGCAAAGCTGCTGCTGCTCAAATCATTCTCTTGACAGACGCCTCAGTAATCCAGACAATCGAGTCTGGATTTGATAAGACGTTTTCTTGCGAGCCGGTGTAAAGACTTAAAAGGCCATCAACTGCTGTGCAAGAAGTCCTTAATATCATCAAGGGAGGGGAGGCAGCTACACAGGAGAACAGCAAAAGGCTTCAAGTGGGAATATGATTACTGTAGAAAAACTCTGACAAACAAACACAACCCCAGATTGTTGCTAGGAATGCTTTTAAGCAATTTAAGTGAAAACCAGTACATCTGCTGTCTATTCAAAGGTCAGCGAGTGCTTGTTTCATGATAACACACTCCCAAGAACATCTTTCCATGAACTCTTAACTTCTGATCTCCAGCATCTCATATCCCTTGTTTTAAAGGCAGTTACTCTCTGAGGTCATGGAAATACAGTTCAGCTGCTGTGCAGCAATACATCTGCATGTGGCCATCTTGAACTCTGCTAAGCCAAAGGAACTAAAACAAATTAACAAATTGAAGCCCCAAATACAAAGTTAGGTCAAAATTCCCTTTGATTTACCGGCTTAAAGATGTTTCTTTGTATCTGCCTATGGCTCTTTAAATACATTTCTCGCATTTGGCTCTAGCTTCAGCCTGCAGATCTGTTCACCTGTTTAAAACAAAAACCCAAAACATACGGATTCCTAAAGTATTTCTACTACCTTCTACTTCAGGGATAAATGAGAACTGTTCAGATGCCTGAGCCTTGCTGCCTGCGTGCGCGATAGCAGGCTGCGTATATAGGACACTGCAAGTATGTTGAGAAAAGCAAAATGGTGTTTTCAAAACCAGAGACCGTGGCAAAACGAGGCAGCAGAGCCACTGCAGCTCTGTTCCAAGATGACAGCAGAGAACACAGATGTTGGAGCACACAGATTCACTCCACAATCATTTTAATTACGTGCCCAGCCAACCAAGTGCGGGATACAGGCTAAGCAGCACTAAAAAAAAAAAAAAAAAAAAAAAAGAAAAAA